>MU160459.1:52803-69125 GCA_015888305.1 Antheraea pernyi | reverse complement strand
CCTCGCGGGCCCTCTCCGCCTCCTCCTTCTGCGAGATGACTTCCTCGCAGAAGGAGGCCATCGCTCGCCAAGCCTGTTCGCTGCCGAGCATGGCCGAAACCACGCTCGGCAGCGATAACTCCGTTCCCACGGCCGCCGCCAGAATGCGGCGCTGCTCCCCCCCACGCAACACACTCAGACAGCGTGTGCTGCGCCGTCTCCGCCAAAGGAGGACAGGCAGGAGGAGAAGGCCCTTCACCCAACTCCTGCCACCGTAGCCGGACCTGAGGGGATGGGCCGGGGTGCCCATCTCCTCGTTGCACAGGTCCGGCGGACGAGGGGTGGCAGCCGGTGTGTATCCGGTCTGTCCCTCTATAGGTAGGAACCCGGCGGTCACCTTCCGCCGGGCGGACCGTGGGGGCGGCTCTACAAGGTTGATTAGCTTGAACGATCCCTTGCCGCCCCCACAAAACAGTCTGTCTGTACACCGTGGGGTTTTAGTCCGTGCGATTCGGACATAACCCACCCTATCCCCCGGAAGGGTGGCGTATCCATAAGGGATTTCCCCACGTTAAAAAAAAAAGTGACTAACTACAGATACATTGAACCTTTAACAATGGTGTACAAATTATTGTTTTTTTAATGAATACATTTCAATTTAAAAAAAATCAATTCTCCGTAATCCCCTCGCGCAAAACAGCCTGCTCTTCGGTATGAAAATCTCAGTAAATTTACATTATTCTTTTTTTTTTAAATACCTGCTTATGCTGCATATAGTCAAGTTTAAATTACATAAAATAAAATCCAAGTTATCTATACTACATCGCAGAAAAAAAATTATTAATTGCTAACAACATTTCTCAATTTTATGTCAGTTACGAAGACTTTAACTTCTATGGAATAAGGTCCAATTTATTACTTTAGATTCGATGTACACAAAATTATGGATGAAGGATTCACGTCGCGCCAGACCGCGCTCAGACGCCGTAGGGAGTGGAGGCATACGTCGCTTTGCACTAGATTAGAAAAAAAATATCGCTATAGAAATACGTATAGACTTCACAAAAAGTTTGGATCATTTTGAAAAAGTAACCAATTTTTTATACTGGGTTATATTTCTAGTAGTAACAGACACTGTAATTAAGTTGAAACAAAAATTCGTAGTTTCGTTTTTATTACGTTAGGGTTTTTTTACGTTTTGACTGTAGATGGATCTGAGGTACCGTTATGGAACTTCTCGACGGGTAGAAATACACATGTCGTCTTGTAGTCCTTTTGTTAGTAGTGACGAGAGCTTACCACAGGACTTAACAAAACGATCTGATGATGACCCACTTCAAAAACTGTTATGGAACTCGTTGATGGGTAGAGACCGATGTCTTGTTTCTACTCCTTTGGTTAAGTAGTAACAAAATGAACTCATTATGGACTCAGAAACATCTAGGGAGCTCCTTCATATGTACAAAATGGATATGTCGTATTCGCATTACTTTTGTTATATTTTATTATCTATTCAGAGTATATACAATAATATCATAAACACACTGCAGCATTTACAAACAAATGTAATCTTTCAAAAGAATGAAGTATGTTTATTGTTTATAAGAATGGATATGTCGTATTCGCATTACTTTTGTTATATTTTATTATCTATTCAGAGTATATACAATAATATCATAAACACACTGCAGCATTTACAAACAAATGTAATCTTTCAAAAGAATGAAGTATGTTTATTGTTTATAAGAACATGATCGCTCAAGTCTTGTTTATAATGAAACGAATTATTTGGTGAAAAGTTGTATCAAAGCTAGAGATGCAAAGTTTGTCGATGGAATTAAGGTTCGTTTTACACAATGACCATCATATGCTGGCCGTTGTGCTACAGCTATTACAACTTATAATCAAGGTGTTTTGTAGTATGTTCTTCACAGAATTATTTTTAATATAGAAGCAAACGCTAATTTAAAAATTCTCCTATCTAAATCTCTGAGCGCATACTCAATGTATGTAGCTAATATATATATATATATATACTAAAATTCAGTTATCACGATATAGTTACTCACCTAGCCCGTGAGGAATTAAACATTAATCGGACACTATGATACTTTTCAGCGTAAACTCTATATTTCTAGCTTCTCTATACTATACAAAAAATTTGTTATCACGATAAAGATACGCATCTAGCCTATGAGAAATGAAACTGTGAGACTAAATATCTGAACCAAATCCTGATGTTTGTAGCTACTATGAACACTAAAGTTCAGTTATCATGATACAGCTACTCATCTGATCCATAAAATGAAACGTTGATCTGACTCTATGAGACTAGACCTCTGATTGCAAAATCGATGTTTCTAGCGATTATCAGAACTTTTTTTTTTTATTGGTCCATATCAACTTCCTCCCGCCTGGCGGCCACCGGCTTTGGGGTAGCTCCCACTGTGGGGAGGTCCCTACCCTTGGTGGTGGGGGGCCTGCAAGTGCGGCTCCCCATCACATGCCCCGAGGGCTTCCTCGCCAGCGATTATCAGTACTACAATTTTGTTATCATAATACAGCTACTCACTTGGTCTATGAGAAATGATACTCTCATCTGATACGACAAGCAGGGGCTTGTTAGGGGAGAAGTACGCCCCCACAATGGCGTACTCTCCCCAGACGGCCGTCACGAACCCGGCCCCGCTTTCCCTCGCCGCCAGGGACGAACCCCGACCCGCCACGATCGCCACGGAACCGTTCCGATCCCCAGCCCATTGCGGCTGGGAGGGTACGAAGTAAGGCTCCGTGGCGACCGCGAGCCCGATATACCACTCCGCCACTGACTGCACGAGTAAGTCCTGTGCAGCGGCGCAGTGGTTGAGGTTCGCCTGGAGGAAATTGCATATGGACCTATCCATTATTGGTCCATATCAACTTCCTCCCGCCTGGCGGCCACCGGCTTTGGGGTAGCTCCCACTGTGGGGAGGTCCCTACCCTTGGTGGTGGGGGGCCTGCAAGTGCGGCTCCCCATCACATGCCCCGAGGGCTTCCTCGCCAGCGATTATCAGTACTACAATTTTGTTATCATAATACAGCTACTCACTTGGTCTATGAGAAATGATACTCTCATCTGATACGACAAGACTCAACCTCAGAGCTCAAAGTTTGTTTCTAGTTATTATCAATATTAAAATTCTTTTATCACAAAATAGCTCTCATCTGGTCCTTAGGATATGAAACATTTAGCTGAACTATGACATTAAGCCTTTTAGTGCAAACTCGGTGTTTCTAACTATTATCTATACTAAGATTCAGTTATCACAAATACTGTCTTCTTCAAACTTTAAAAAATTGAAACCTTGCTCGTACGCTGAGAGACTAAACATCTAAGCATAAACTTGATATTTCTAGCTATTATCTAGACTACGATCCAGTTACCACAATACTACTCCTCATTTTTTCTTTCTCGAACTGACTACGCTATTGACCTGGCAAGGTCTTAACAGCTTCACCGGACTACCTTTTATCACAAAATAGCTCTCATCTGGTCCTTAGGATATGAAACATTTAGCTGAACTATGACATTAAGCCTTTTAGTGCAAACTCGGTGTTTCTAACTATTATCTATACTAAGATTCAGTTATCACAAATACTGTCTTCTTCAAACTTTAAAAAATTGAAACCTTGCTCGTACGCTGAGAGACTAAACATCTAAGCATAAACTTGATATTTCTAGCTATTATCTAGACTACGATCCAGTTACCACAATACTACTCCTCATTTTTTCTTTCTCGAACTGACTACGCTATTGACCTGGCAAGGTCTTAACAGCTTCACCGGACTACAAACTACTCCTCATGAGAATGCTGAGAAGTTATACCTGGATTGGGCACTAAGGGGCTAAACATTTGAGCACAAATTCGATGTGTCTGTATATTACGTATACATATTTAGGTTTAGTTATACTGTTCTTTACGTATTATGACCTTGAGGAACTATAATTTATTTTGGTACTATAGCATCAAATATAACATAAAGTAGAACATCAATAATAAGAAAATATTGTAATATTTTTTTATAAAATTATCAAAGTCGTTTAAAGTGCGCTATAATTCCACGGTTATTAGTTTTCGTGTCTATAATGATCTATGAAGATAAATATAATGTTTTATATCTCCTTCTCCCTCAGTTCTCTCTTTTTCATTACCAATCTCATAATAGAAACATCGCATCCTCCACAAACATTTTTCATTAATAATTTGCAACTCCGCCTTTGACAGGACTCCTTATTGGTCAATTACTTTTACCGAAGTACAGATAATAGAAAATTTACACTTCATTACATAGTATAAAATAAAGTCCCATACCGCGTAATATGTCAAGGATTTATTTTTAATCAGGGCGGGGCATCGTCTGCCGGGCCCGCTAGTTTGATTATAATTTTACAATTGATTGAATACTAAAATTCAGATTCCTCCCCATTGTTCATGTTATTTTATTTGTAATGAACGTTAGCATTTATCCTGAAGCCTATTAAATATTTTAACACATCAATTTCCAATTATGATTTTTATTTCTCTTTCTTTTGGGCTTTGTCGCATATCGACTATGACGCCCCGAATTATTTCTTCCGTTATCATATTTCGTACAACTTTTCAAATTTGCCGCTTCCTACATTCTCATAATACTTTTACGTCTGCCAAACTTCCGAATTCATTCGTGATTTACGTAAGTGGACCTTTATTTATAAATTGAACTAGATGGTGTTAGTTATATCAATATTATTTTTCTCCTTTTAATGTACCTAAATAGTTCCATTACATGAATTAGATGTTGTTAATTGTATCAATATTTATCTTTTATTTAATCATAATGATTTCTAAGTAGATCTTTTACATGAACTTGTTTCACATCCACGTGCCGCTTAGATCGATGACTAGGCGGTGACCCAGATTAACATCGCACGAGCCAAAAGAGCTGACGCTGCAACACGTGCACCCCGCTGCCCGCGATACCACGTAGCCACGAGGCGCTGAATCACTTGCTCAGCATATATAGTTTACGACTGAGGCATCGCGCCCAAGGAGGAGACTTCTGATTCTAACAACGATCGGTCGTCACCTCTCTATTAGTAGTTTAATTGTAACTTCGTAATTAGCTAGAGGGTGCTAGTTGTATCAATATTTATGATATTTTTATCATAATGTTAAATCCTTATCTTTGTTCAGACGCGTATGGCCACGATTTCCGGCCTTATACCGGGCTGCATAACTAGGTACATTATGATAAAAATATCATAAATATTGATACAACTAGCACCCTCTAGCTAATGTGCGTATAGTACATCGTAAACTTAAAAGTCAGTTACGCGAATCGAAAAGTACTGTGCCGCTCGCACTTGCACGGAAAAACTACGAACAAATAAATTCGTCAATTTCGAGTAAACTCTACCAACAAGACTCAGTGAAAAATCAAGGCCGCCTAGCTACAGTGGAAGGATGGGTTCGAGTGCACTGTGAGTAGACCCTTTCACGTCCATCTTTTTCCCATCTATTTTTATTGGCTAGAGAAATCGTTATTTGATTTTCCTTATTTCACTTTTGTGCATCTGACACGTTATAATTATTAAGTAATTACATTAAGATATATTTTAAGAACATGGAGCACGTACGTGCAATTCCAAAAGATTTATTATGCCTCATACCTAAATTTGAGGGGGAGGAAGGCTTACTGAATTTATTTATTAGGAAAGCGCAATATATTTTTAGAGCGTTTTCTGATGCAAATAGTGCAACGCAAACATTATATGTATTTCACGCTATTAGTAGCCGATTAACAGGTAGAGCTGCAATTTTATTGAGCGAAAGGGAGGATATTACGTCCTGGGATTCCTTAAAAGAACTTTTGATCCAACATTTTGGCGACCCGCGATCCGAAGAATGTATCGCTATAGAACTAGAGCAAATGAAGTTAAAATCCGGTGAATCTTACATCGATTTTTGTCACAGAATACAGCACACGCGCTGTACTCTATTTGCTAAGGTCAATTTATTAACAGACGAGGGGGTTAAAGCCGCGAAAATGATTGTGTATAATAATATGGCATTAAATGTGTTTCTCTTTAACTTACCTGAGGATTTAATTCGCATCGTGAGACTTAAACAGTGTACTAATTTAGAAAATGCATTAGCTATTGTAACAGAGGAGGTAAACTTTATGAATCAATATAATTCCAAAAATAAAATAAAACAAAATTCGATTAATCAAAACATCAGAACGCAACCAGCTGTTCCAATCGCTAATTTTTCAAATCCAAGCTATAAATTTGGAATTCCACAGCAAAATCAACCGAATAAATTTTCAATACCACATCAAAATGTTAACTCTGGAATCCCACATCAACCGCAACATGGTTTTAAGTTTGGTATCCCAAATCAGCAAAATACATTTAGGCCAAATTTGGGTCCCCAAAATTATAGATATGGTATTCCAAATCCACAACCACAGTTTAAATTCGGTATCCCTCAACAGAATCAGGCTTTCAGACCTCCTATAAATAATCCGGTGAGACCACAACCAGCTTTTGCTCCGCCGCAAAATAACTTTAAATTCGGTATACCTCATCAGAATATACAAAATCAAAAATCAAATTTAGACACTGACGTATCTATGCGCACTGCGCGCCCGTTAAGACAAAATACTTTAGAAACCACGCCTGAAAATAATGATCAAATATTTTATAATAATGAAGTCGAAGTATCCCCGGATAGCTATAGTCAACAAAATGTAGAATATTTTGAGAATAATTACACATATAATTGTGAAGTGCCTCAAATTCAACCAGAATCATATGTAGAGCCTTCTGAAAACTATCATCAGGATACCGCTTCTTATGATGTAGAAAATTTTCACACACAGGCCTCACCTCTTCCACCGAGGTAATACATATTAATTGTGATGGCATTCTAAAACTGCCACATATAGAAATACCAGAAATACAAGCTCGATTTATGTTAGATACAGGAAGTACACGATCATTCGTGAGCCCTACCATTGCAAATAAATATTTTTCAAATTTTAAATGGTACGAGCCTTTCGAGGTAATTAGCACACATGCTCGCAGTCAGCACACAGAAGCCATATACATACCACTCCTAAAGACATTTAAAAGTTCACAAAGTCATAAATTTTATGTTTATGACGTCGATAGTAGATACGATGGTTTGATAGGTTCGGACCTTTTAAAACAACTCGACGCCTCAATAGACATGAAGAACCAATTACTATATACACGAAATACATGTATACCAATTATATACAATCCACCGCACGAAATAGTACTAGAACCTAGAACGGAAACACGCGTTAAAATCCCAACCGATATGAGGAACGGAGAAGCTATCGTAAATTATATAGATTTTGGCCAAGGTGTTCGCATGCCGAGCGCTATCATTAGTTGTATCGACTCATTTGCTTATAATATCATACAAAATACCTCTGATGATAGAGTTACTATGACGTTTTCAGAGCCCATAAAGGTGACAAAGTATGAAAGTAATGAATGTGCTATGAATGTAACAATGAATGAGTTGGAGATAGATGAAATATTGAAACAAAACTTGACAAAGTTACGTCTCGAACATATGAACAAAGAAGAGCGTCAGTGTATAAAGCAATTATGTTATGAATATCGAGACGTATTTCATTGCGACGAATTACCTCTGACATTTACAGACCGCGTTAAACACCAGATTAGAACAAAGAACGAAGACCCGATATATATAAGACCCTATAGACATCCACCTTCTCAAAATGACGAAATCCAAAGACAAGTTGACAAACTACTAGACAATGACATCATAACCGAATCACACTCTCCTTGGAGTGCACCAGTACATTTGGTACCTAAGAAACTAGACTCTACAGGTGACAGAAAATTTAGAATGGTAATTGACTATAGACGTTTAAATGAAGTTACTATTGACGACAAATATCCTCTGCCGAACATTTCTGATATATTCGACAAACTAGGTAAATCAATGTATTTTAGTACAATAGATCTAGCAAGCGGGTACCATCAACTCGAAGTTGAGGAGCAGGATAGACATAAAACCGCGTTCACTACACAATCTGGTCACTTTGAATTTAAGCGTTTACCTTTCGGACTTAAGACAGCTCCAGCTACATTCCAAAGGGCGATGGATAGTGTGTTAAGGGGACTCCAAGGCATACACTGTCTCGTTTATCTTGATGACATAATAGTGTTTTCTACTAGTTTACAACAACATTTAGATAGGTTACGAATGGTCTTTGATCGTCTCAGAGAAACGAACCTCAAAGCGACATTAGACAAATGCGAATTCTTCCGAAAAGAAGTGTTATATCTAGGTCATATGATTACTAAAGAAGGATTAAAACCAAACGATGAAAAGATACAAGCAGTTTTAAACTTTCCTATTCCTAAAACACCAACACAAATTAAAAGCTTTTTAGGTTTGGTGGGATATTATCGTAAATTTATAAAAGACTTTGCTAAAATAACGCAACCCCTAACAAACTGCCTAAAAAAAAGAAATAAAGTTGAAATTACCGATCAGTTTATAAGAGCTTTCGAACAATGCAAAGAACTTCTGGTAAATGCCCCCATATTACAATTTCCAGATTTTTCTAAACCATTTATCTTGACCACAGATGCATCCAACTATGCATTAGGCGCTGTACTATCTCAAGGGTCAATTGGGGTAGACAAACCTATAGCATATGCCAGTAGAACACTAAATGATGCAGAAACTAGGTATAGCACTATTGAAAAGGAATTATTAGCGATAATATGGGCCGTTAAATACTTTAGACCTTATCTGTATGGCAGAAAATTCATTATATACACTGACCATAGACCATTAAGATGGTTAAACTCTATTAACGAACCTAATAGTAAACTCACTCGATGGAAATTGCGGTTAGCCGAATTTGATTATGATATAGTTTATAAAAATGGGAAACAAAATTGTGTTGCGGATGCTCTATCACGAATTAAATTGAATGCATTAGGAAATAGCGACAAAGATTCTATGAAGGTAAACGTTGATAGTAATGAGAAATTGCAGGAACATATAGATGAAGTGATAAGGGAAATTGAACGATTGCAAAGTAATGATGATAAGTTAAGAACGAATAAGCGAGCCGAAAGTCCTATTGAAATATCGTCAGATTCAGAGAGAACATTAACTGCATCCCCTTTAAATCAACCTCGATCACCGTTTTCTTTACCCTCTCCAACTAGCAGCACAATCTCAACATCTGAGGTACCACAGTTATCACACACGTTTACAGAACATTCTGCATTCGAGACAGATACCGTAGGTATACCCATTCTAGATGAAGCAATAGACACAAAACCGCTTCAAATACTTGTATACACTTGGCATAGGGATGAGATAGCGGTTAAAGACATATCGAGACCAAAGCAAAAGGTACTGGAGGTCCACCTACCTTTAAATAAACCCGACTTGGTGAGACAATTTTTGAAGGAATACATTAAACCTAAAATAAAACATTTCATTTATTATGAACACGACACACATCGCAAACAATTTGCAGAAGCAACTGTTTCTTTGTTCAAAAAAGATTCCGTTAACATCTTTGAATGCAAACGAAGGGTAGTTTACGTAGATAACGAAGAGGAACAACGGGAACTAGTATTAAAATACCACATAGGGAAGACATGTCACCGTGGTATAAAGGAAACGTTAATGCATATTAAACGCACATACTTTTGGAATAATATGGACGTGATTGTAGCAACTGTCATAAACTCTTGCGTAGCTTGCAAAACTATGAAATACGATCGTAAACCCATAAAACCAGAATTGCAATTAACACAGACACAAAACCGACCATTTCAGGAAATTTTCATTGATGTTTTCACCATAGAGGGAAATTTATACCTCACCATAATCGATGCATTCAGTAAGCTAGGTCAAGCTATGGAAATTAACAGTAAGACCACACCAGAGATAATAAGGGCCCTCATTAAGTATTTTTCTATATACGGTGTACCACGAAAAATAAGCGCGGATTCGGGTACGGAGTTTAACAACTTGCTTCTAAAAGAAACACTTAGCTTTTACAAAATTAACTTACATATTGGAACTCCACATAACCATAATTCCATGGGACTTGTGGAACGGTTCCACTCCACCCTTATAGAAATATACCGTTTAGCAAAATATGAACACAAATTTACTGATGCGGCGTCTGTTATGACATACGCAGTTATGTCATACAACCAGACTATACATTCGACGACAGGCCTTACTCCTTTTGAGGTAGCTTTTGGCCATACCGACTTAACAAGTACCTTCGACGTCGAATTTAACAAAGATTATACGCAACATTTACTACAGGACCACAAAAAGCGAACAAAATACTTATATGAGTATCTGACTGACAAAATCATAGGTAAAAAGGAAAACATTAGAGGAAAACGTGGGGGTGAAAGGGATTTTAATGTTAAGGAAGGAAATACAGTATTTATAAAAGGTGTGAATGCAAGAAGAAGTAAAGATAAAGCACGATACGTAAAGGCAGAAGTCACAGGCGATGTAGTTAGGAATATAGTGCCCGTTAGGGTACACGGTCGTAACACTAAAGCTCCTATTAAGGACATAAAACGCCCTTCGCAGGTTCGTCGTGTCCCTGATGCTGATAGCCAGCAGCCGGGCCCTTCTACTTCAACTGGTTAATAATAACCCAGGAATGCTTCCTGTCAAGGAAGGGCAAGCTCTTATTAGAAATGATAAGTGGAGTATTGTTAAGATTTTAGACTTAAGTTTAATTCGTGATGACTTAGAAGCCAATGTAAACCGGTATGCTAGCCTAAACTCACACATGGTACATTATTTCGGAACTAAATCATTACCTTCAGATATTAGCGACGTAAAGATACAGACAGACTTTATCAAAAATATTACATTACAAAAATTAAATCAAATATTACCACTACAAAAACACAAACGAGGAATTCTAAATCCCATTGGGTCTCTGGTTAAGTTAATTACAGGAAATTTAGATAATGACGATGCAGTTAAATTTGACACGTTAATAAACGATGTAAGGTCGAAACAAGATGGAATGAATAAAAAGATAACAGTAGTCGCCGAAATGATGGAATCAGTTGTAAAAAATCTAAATGTAACCAAAAACAATTTCCTCCAGTTCGATAGAGAAATTTGGGAAATTAAAAAACAAATTAATGATACAAAGATCTATCAAAATGGCCCTAAAGCCTCTAATATGTATAATCTATTTTTGCATAATTTCCAAACTCTATATATAACACTGGATGAGATTGAAACAGCTATATCTCTCAGTAAATTAGGATCGCTACATCAATCAATTATTGACACTGATGAATTATTATCATTGTTAAAAATTATAGAATTAAAAAACAGGCTCGCCTTCCCCGCCAAAGCCGAAAATATTCTGAAATTGGAGAAATGTATAGAATTAAAAGTTTACGCAAAGGGAAATCAAATAACGTTTATCCTGGATATACCTCTCGTTGAACCTAATATGTATACTTATTATAAGCTTTTCCCCTTACCTATCACTAAACCTTTAAACCAGACTACCATTATATTACCTAAGTATCCTTACCTTTTGATGAAAGGTTCGAAAACAGTATCGCTCCTTAACCCATGCCAAGAGATCGACGAGTTGCTATTCATATGTGAAGAAAACCACTCACCTCTATTAATTAAAGATAACTGCGTGATCAGCCTAATGAACTTCGATACTAATACGAGTTACTGCCAACCAATATCGGTAGAGTTTAATGAAGTAAAAATTGAAAAGATACAAACCAACCGATGGATACTCTATACTAGATCTACCTTACTACTCACCAAACAGTGTAAGGACGACATCACCCATTACCATATTCAAGGAACTTATATAATTACTGCTGATGATAACTGCGAAGCTAGAATCAAAGAAGTTATATTAAGGAAACCTCAGAAACGAATAAGAACATTATCTCCATTGGCTCTACCTATCATAAACTTCCCTGAAGTTTCGCTGAACCCGATGACACCACCGCTCAACATAAGACCTGTGAATCTGGATGAATTGGACTTAAAGGATCTCCAAAGTTTATCCCATGTGTTAACAAAAAGTGTTAGTGTCGAAAGTGAAAGTGCTATTAGATATCAGAATATAAGTATCGGTACATTGGTCCTCTATGTACTTTTAGCTATAAGCATTATAATAATTTGTATGAAATATATGTGTAAGAATTATACAATGTGTCGAAACTATTGGTCTAGACAAACCTCGCCCAATAGTTCCGAAACTACGGGGGGAGGAGTTATGCAGCCCGGTATAAGGCCGGAAATCGTGGCCATACGCGTCTGAACAAAGATAAGGAATTACTACATCGGCATAACTGGGTGGTCGTCCGGTCTGCATAACACAGTCGATGATATAGTGTATTTAGTTTTTAAGTTAGTCTTGTAAGAGCTGTGAGTTGTATTGGACAACCTAATAAATTGTACTTTCTTTTTAAAAAGCTCCTTGAAGTATACCGAGTTTTGACTACCTAATGGGTTTGTTACAACGTGTCAGCAATACTGCGATCTTATGTTGTGCGAACATCGTCAATATCAGATCTTTTCTCACGAAGCTCATATCGCTTACGTTCGCTGCACCAATCACAGGGATTGGTTGTTTAACCAATCCGTGCATGGCTTCCCGTGATTTTTGCATTTTTGTTCGTGCGACATCTAACGGATGAATTATTGTTGCTCGAGACCCACGTCGTTGCCAACAAACGTTCTTTACTTCACGAAATTACTACACAATGAACATTTTTGCGTAACAAACGTTATTTACAAAAGGAAATTGTGAGTGTGCCGCGGTCTATAACACCGAAATTGAGTGGTACTGTGTTCAGCGGCCACAGACGTTACGCTACATCAGCGGTGCGGCAAAACCGAAACAACAAGGTAAGTCGTGCATTATACTGTTGATGAAGTGTTAGCGAACGTATTACTACACTACCCAAACGTTTGTAGACCCTGTGGTCTAATGCACACATGTAGTATTTGATGTAATAGTTCAGAGTGCATAACATAATATTCTGAACCGAGGCCCAGAAAAGCTTCCAGTTACATGCCATTACGCTTGTCTGCAGGAGATAAGATGCAGTAAATACATTACAATTGAAAATAACATAAATCACATCCTTTTTTAAAACAATTACGATATGACATTTTGGATGTATATTAAAAGCATTTTTATTACAATGAAATCAGTGGCACAGCTTGATTACAATGAAATGTACATTATTCAAGGCCTATGAGATGTATTTTTCTTAACAATTATAAATATTAAAGGGGTGTGGACTCAACATCTTTACTAACCCAAACGTCAATCTCATCTGCACGTGGTTTATCCTGCTGATCAACGAACAAGACTCCAGCGACCGATGTTTTTGGTGGGATAAGTAGATTACATTACGTACAGGTGGAAATACTTGTACATAGATGAACCAATAAATATTCAGGAGTTTTCCTGTCTCATGCGGGTAGGTTTTTGTAGGTCAGATGTCAATCCATACTAGACAAATATACCATCATTTACCAAATTCTTTGAAAAGCAAAATGGAATGCATTAGGACTAAAGGATAAGACATCACCACGAAACGACGCGTAGACATATCTCCGTAAATCTGCGAATAGTTTGGAAGGGCTACCAAGACACAAACGGGCTCGACTAACGACGTTAGTCCCAGAATGTAACCTAAAGGTACCGTTTATATGTGGGAACACTTACAGGGAAAACAAAGGAACTTTCCTCGCTTTTTAAGCATAAGAAAGTAGATTTCATCTGCTTACAAAAATCTCGGTGGACTGGGTATAAAGCTCGTAACATCGGAGAGGACTATAAACTTATGCATAAAAAAATTATTAACGGCACCTAAGCCGTAAAAAGATCTCAAATATTAGTTTTATGTGAAAAACTTATTCTATCGCTTGGAGTAAAGATTAGTTTGGTGAAAGCAGCACATCACGAATATTTAAAACACGAGTAGTGGAGAAGTAGCTTTATTTTGATCAGATCTATTTGATATGCAAATGGTTTTGTTTTAGGCAAATTTGTTGATTCAAAAATATTTATAATAGTGATATCCCATCAAAAACATAAATGTGAAATAAGAGTCAATTTCAATATGATGAGATATGCCGTGGTTGTTGACTTCAATGACAAAAGAAGTGAGATCTAAATGGGTACCAAGTTTAATGGTCAGTCCTGAAATTTATTTATAACAACATAAAATATGTTATAACAACTTAAAATATCATTTCTGCTTATAACTTGGGATAATACAGATAAAAAATATAGTTTCTGATAACTAGTTTCTGATTTTTTCCTTTGTGTTCACCTATCTGGAAGCTAAATTAGAACTTTCTAGGTCACCTGGAACTGAGTTAGAATTTTGGTCTATAGATCAGTGTATCGTAGGAATATTGTGGTGACGTACCTGCTTTCTCGAGGTGTCGAGCCGCAATGTTCTGGATACTGGGTTTCCAAGGCGCTGGTTCTTGTTGGTTCCGTGTACAGTACAGCACGATTGCACGAAAGGGTTTTGTCGCGAATATTTTAGGTTTTTGGGGCTCGTGAAACCGCCAGGAAAAAAAGTCGTAACCTTCGCGTAAGACCACTCACAGAGAACTGCTGTATCTGATTTCGAATAATGGACGTTGTGGCGCAGGTGTTCGTGCGCGTGCACCAATGGGCGTGCAGCAAGGTCCGCCAACCACATTCCTTTTACGAACTATGCACAGATTATGCTCCGGTGTTTATCACAGTACAATATATACCGGAGGCAAATGTAAAATTTAAACAAGGATAAATATATATAAGAAAAAGAACTGTTACGGTACGTAACAATCAGTCAGTGATAAAAATGACGGTTTTTTTACCTTAATATTTAAATAACTGTTTGATGTGTGTTTATAAAATTTCGAGCACATATAATATATATTCCACAAGTCTCAATACGTGAGCCAAATTTGATATGTTTATATGTAATAGTTTTTTTTTATTTTATTGTAGCACGGCAAAGTGACTGCACTGTGCCTGGTGGAAAACACAGTACAATCCAAAAACAACGGCGACCACCGAGAGATACGCCCTCCTCCGGCGGTCGTCGTTTTTGAGATATGGGGGTGTGAAAGTGGCTCCAAACGGTTGGTGTAATATTACACTGCCTCGTGTGTAGATTTAAATCGGTTTTAATATCTTAGTTAGATCAAGTTTCAAAGTGTGCATGTTTTGTGGATCGAAGGATCACCCCACTGCTTTATCTGTTATTGCGAATTTATATGTGATGTTTATAGAGAGTTCTAGATTGTTTCATATATTTCTTCAGCATCCGGATATGGTGTATACTTGTGTGCAGATGGTGTGGTGCTCCAGCCGAGGGACGAGCGTTTAGGGGCCGTGGGGAAGGCCGGTGCACGGCGGAGGTGTGGTGTCGGGGTTTCCCCGCACGTGACTACAGGTGCAGCGCAGAGCCGCACGACCACACTGACGACACGAATCTGGTGCCAGGAAACTTCACATACTGATCTCTCAAAAATATTGTAGTAACCATCAGGAACACAACGATAACTACTTTAAAAAATCACTTATATGTATTTAATGATGTAGAAAACACTAAAATAATAAAATAAAATAAAAAGCTTTTATTCTACTTTTTTTGTACAAATTTATTTCCACTGCCTTATCTAAATTGTAGTCGTCTCTTCAGCGTAGGCCCCCCTAGTTTTTTCCACTGGTCCCTCTACCTTGCCTTTCTCATCCTATCTGCTCCACAGCTATGATGGAAAATATCCCGCCCTTTTTTTTGGTCTTCTTGGTTTTCTCTTGTGTCCTAGTGGCACCCACTCTGTTACTCTTTTTGTCCACCTGAAATTGCCTTGCCTGCAGATGTGACCTGCCCAGTTCCATTTCAAATTCTTTCCAACTCTTTACGTGTATCTGGATTTCTTTATTCTTCATAATTTCTTTCAGCCCGCAGTACTTTTTCCATCCAAGGATACTAGCTGTCCCACAAACGTAAACCCCCTATACATATTCAATCTTTTCATTCCCTACTTTGATATCTTGGCGTGCTTCATTTGTTAGTACTTTTGTCTTTGAGATGTTAAGTGACAGGTCCACCTTCTTACTTTTGCTTACTAATTCATTTGTCATTGCTTCTAAATCGAAATCTGGGGTGTAAGAGGTGTCGAATAACATCATAAGACTTGAGGCACCCAAGCCAACCTCACCTGCACCTGGTGCATCCTGCT
>MU160459.1:41623-51975 GCA_015888305.1 Antheraea pernyi | reverse complement strand
GTGCAGAAAGCTATTTTTTTTATATAAAATGCATTGCAAGTATATTAAATTAATTAAAATATACATTACTCACACTACTGCTTGAATTTTACACAACATATACACACATGTAAATTTTGATAAAGTCATCCGACATTTTACTCTTAAGTTTCAATTACCTTTTTCAATACTTTTAACATGAATGACGTCGCATGCCCTTTGAAATCAACTGGATAAATTGTAGGTTAATTGTATAATAATATAAATATGTAAATTCATAACATACATTAATAATTAATTGATACATAATTTATGGAACCACTGAAATAATTATTATTTGGTGTTATTGAATGTCAAATTTTTTAGGTGACAGGACTGCTTCCAATTTGCTTCATGTTGTCATAAGAGTAAAGCAATATTACCAAAGTCATTGTTAATATTTTAATATTTAGTATTTTATGGTGAACTCACTTTAAATGATGATTCAATAAAAAGAGCCAAAAAATACTTTGTAAATTCAAAATGAGCTTTGTTTACTCATGATACTTTCATCCATGACTTAGATCTCCGCGGTTACAATGATGCAGTTAAACCTGATGTAGCAATTAGATTTGGTACAGTTGATGATGAATTTTGAACAAAAATGAATTCTTTTCAAAAGTTATTGGTAGTATTAAAAATATCTTTGTTTTAGATTCATCATTTGATTCTATTGTGTATCCATTACTTTTCCAAGCGATGTTACTGGGCATATAACTATTCCTCATAATATACAGACTTCATTTAATTCAATATCACTCAGATGTGCCATCACTCATGGTGACGTGTAAAATTAATTCAGAATTGTATCATGAGTTAAATGAGTTATTTTCGTAAAGTTATATTTATTTAAAATTTGAGAGTTTTACCACCTTATGTAACCGCCTGTTTTTTGTTTCAAATTTATAATTATTATATCATTTAGACATAGATTTTTTCATGTTTATATATTTTAAAAAAAAGTGGCAAATAACTGAGTAGCCATGATGAAAACCTTTGATTATAGAAGTAACTTGACAAAAGAACCCTAATAAAGTTCAAACTTTAAAAAATCAATGAACTATAGTCGAATGTCGACCACTGGCGCCCACTAGTATGAATAAACAGCCGTTTTATCCACAAAGTAATTGCTATTAACAGTATTAATAGAGAAAAGGACACCTTCAAGAACCTTAAGGTATCAAAATATACTGTTGGTGTAGGAGAAATTCTCATCCCCCCCCACCCTCTCACTTCCGCCCTCGCTCCTTGCGACCAAGCCATGAGCCTTACACTCCGAGGGGAGATAGCGGCTGTTTTTAATCAGAGTAAACCATTTGCAGACATAAACTTTTTTTTAAACGATTTAGTCTAATAAAAGCTGAGTTCACAATTGTATATCATCACGGCTTTGAACGAGTTGCGTTGTAAGCTGTGACCTACATCAATTGTGTTAAAATGCCACAGTAAAACCATATTGCTACGGAGTGAATGTTAAGGATAAATTCAGACTAACATTACAATCACATATTGGCTTTGAACAGTTGCATCAATAAAAGTATTTTCTCACTGGGCTAACAATCTGTCATCCAGAATGATCTCCACGAAAGTGATAGCTATGACTTGGTCTCTCACAACAATACTTCGTATGTTAATTGCACCACCTACGATAACTTTTAATAGTGCTAACAAAACCGCTGGTTAGCTAGAAGAAAATACCTTGAAGCATTAAGCTCGCCAGTGTACAAACTAAAAAGTACAATCAAATATTTATTCATTAATTCATTTAATTTAAGTGGGACAGTGAAGGGAAATTTGATAACTTATACAAATATATTTAATAGTCGACACAGATCACTTTTCTAATCCTTCACCCGATGTCATACCAGATCATGATCAAAATTCCACTAGCTTTATATGTGTTATATTAACGTAATTAAATAATGAGCCGTTATTTATTAATGAGCTTTTGACATTAAATGGTTGTGTGAGTATATTTGTTATAGCTATGGTCAAGGATTAACTTAAGTCCTTAGGCAACACAAATACAGCTTAAATCGTAGCCGAGTGCGTTGCGTCCTATTCGTAGGGATGATTTACTAGGATTTTATAAACAAATCGGGTTGCAGTGAAACTTCGGACTATACAAAGACTTCGTTTTGAGGAGTAAGTATCAAACAACTTCATATTTTAAAAATATTTAACACTAGTTGAGTGTTTCCAATACACGAGTGCAGTAGGCAGACGGAGCGCGACTGCAACGCGTCTGAACATATTATAATCAGACGAGATTGCGCGCTGTTCACTACCTTTACTAACACGGTATCAACATCTTAACGGGGACTCATCAGTACTGTGACATGACAAGCAAATCGCATACCTGAACCTGCAGCTGCCGGCACTTACAAGTACCTAACGATAGATTTACAACTTGGAAGTATTAGTTACTCAGGTTAATGATAAAACTGTAGAATCGAACCAACGTTGACCGACAGAACGTCAGAACAAGCTAATAACTAATGAGCCATCACTGCTTCGATAGCTCGATCCTAATTCAAGTATAGTAACATGTAATAAGTGTAAGCTTTAATTGTACCTACTATTCGTTTAGCGCTCGAGCGACAGCCACATCCTAGTTTTACTTTAGATATAATTCGTTGTATTAAGAAGAAATAATTTTAAACTATATATTTACACGTCGAGGACACCAACCACATTATTAACACACAGTGTCGTAATATTATTTTCGTTTTAAGTTGATCTTATGGGTATTTGTTGTAATAGTACAAGTAATCATATTCTGTTCTAGCGTTATTACGTTATCGTTCCTACGATATCACATTACAGTTTGACAGATCTGCTACGCTGGCTACATGAGTTTCTCAAATGAATCGTCATCAATCGTGTATCCCAGAGCACCTCAATACACCTCAGTACGCCACAAGCGTTCTTACACAACGTTGTTTTTTAGTTTACATGGTGATATAACAAGAAGCACACCTATCACGACTTCGAATACGCTGTGCTTATGTTTTGGAATTACATCTAAGTAGGTATAAGGATAAATAACTTATCGATTATGGTTCTATAGAACAAGATTATCAGCACTCAAAGGTTCACATTACATAAACAATTACCTTGTGAGCTTCGCTTTCCGGTATCGAATTGAACCAGCAGCAGAACCAAATTCATTAACCTATTACAACATCCAAAGCATTATGTAATCCCTCACACTATTGCACTTGACAATATTCACAAGAAACGCATAAATATATTTCACATTAATAGCAAATGCGTAAATGCTTATCGGTAGAGGGAGTCCCGAACGCACGGAGCCGCGCCACGCTTACATCGAATTTCACTTAAGCAAACACTTAAACATCAGTCAATACCTTCATAATATCTGTTATCTATATACATACATATAATAAAAGGCTAACGGGTCGAAATCTGTACATTAAATATTTTAAAGAAAAAATACTTCGGTGGAGCTTAGAATCAATGACAGAACACATTTCTATATTTTTTTAAAATTCTTGTCTGTCTGTAGTTTGTACAGGATTCACGCAAAAACTACTGAACGGATTTTGACAAATTTTGGTATGGTAGTAGTTTATACACCGGTATAACATTTAATAATTATAACATCTTTTACATATACGAGTATATCACATTCGTTTATTTTGCTTATAAGAAAACATAAAAAACTGCTAGACAGATTTTCACGAAACTTGGTTTATACACCGATATAATATACTAGCTTCTGCCCTCTGCCCTCTTCATCCGCATGTAATAGTTACTTTTGGCCCCCAAATTTGAAAAAAAACCTCGATTTTGGAAATTATTCATTTGTACTCCAACCCCATTGCTCTTAGCGTGATAAATTATAATATATAGCCTTCCTCGACAAATGAGCTATTTCTAAATCGGAATAGTAATTCCTAAGATTAGCGCGTTCAAGCAAACAAACTCTTCAGCTTTGTGATATTATCTTCTATATAAATATAACTAGCTGTCACCCGCGGCTCCGCACGCGTGTTTTTTTAATGTATTAAAGAAATGTAAAATTGTAAGTAGGTATGTACATTACAGAAATGCTTTTTCAAAAACATTTGTAACTATGACACGCATTTCATCTACTGTAACATGTAACGTATACATTAGATATGTGAATACGAATAGTATATCGAAAGGGATGGGATTAATCATCAGTAACATACCTGGAATTTTAACCTACTATATACCAAAATGATAATATAATTCAAATTACATACATTTATTCTTGGAGTCCAGTACAGCGTACGTTTCACGCGCTTGTTTACAGTAAACAAATTATTTTTGATCAATTTCATACGGACGAATGCACCGGTAACAGTTCATCACTACATAGTGTAAAACAAAGTCATCTGGTCTGTCTGTTTATCTGTTCGTGATAAGGTCAAAAACTACAGAACGGATTTCTATGCCATTTTCACCAGTAGACAGAATGATTCATGGGGAAGGTTTAGGTATAATTTGTCGAGGTTTTCTTTTTATTATCATGGCGAGACAACGTCTACCGAGCCCGCTAAAACGAAAACGAATTAAAATAATAGGTCTTTACCTATGGAATTGCCGTTCTGCAGTACTGGCCATATCAAATCAAAATAATTTTAAAGTGAAACTTTTATTACCTCGTCTCAAACTTTTTCGTCTGTGTGTTGCATGTCACGTGATGGTCGGCCGCGGAGTAGGGATAAAGTGAAAGGCGCTCGTCAGAGCAGCCAGGGCCAATATGGCGGCGCCTATAGTTCGCAGCAGCTGACCGTGTAGTATATAGACTATTATTAGTTAAATGTCTATAGTGTGAAGTTTCACTTTTACCGTGGTTTCATAAAACCACACAATCTTTTTTTGTTTGGCTAAGAATTCTAATTTCAAGTTAATTTTATTTTAGAAACATGGAATTCTTTTTCCAAAGTAGTCATTTGTTTATTGATTAGTGTTACATTTTGATCGCATTTCAATCTTTTTTGTCATCATGGATACGTTAAAAATTCGAGTAATTATGGAATACGAGTACCGTCGTGGCAGCAACGCTTTTACGGAGCTAACACTACAAACCAACGCACCCCCTGTTATTGGTTTGCTCGCTTCCGTTCTAGGAATTTCGACCTGAAAAATTAACCTCGTGGTCGTCCGAAGACTTTGGTTGACATTGATGAATTAAAGGCGATTGTGGAAGCTGATGATACACAATCTACGGCTGCTCACGAACTCAATGATCGCCAGCGCGAAGTACGCGTCGAGACGTGCCTTGTATTGCTCAACAGACACACAAATGAAGGAATTTTGAACCGCATTGTTACCTGCGATGAAAAATGGATTCTGTTTGATAACCGCAAGCGCTCAGCAAGTTGGTTGGATCCTGGTTCAGCACCTAAACAATGCCCTAAACGAAAACTTTCCCCTAGAAATCGATAGTCACTGTTTGGTGGTCTAGCGCCGGTGTGATTCATCACAGCTTCTTACCAAACGGGGTGAGCATTACTGCAGATGTGTACTGTGAAGAACTGAACACAATGATGGAGAACCTGCCACATCTCCAACCGGCATTGGTCTATCGCTCGTCTCCGATGCTCCTGCACGACAACGCGCGACCTCATATTGCACAGCAGATGGTCTCCAAGTTGCAAGAACTGGGATTGCAAGTTCTCCGTCATCCGCCCTACTTACCAGACCTTGCGCCTACAGACGTCTAATTTTTTCCAGAATTTGGATAACTCCTTGGCAGGAAAAAAAAATCAATACCCGAGAGGCAGTACAAAATTCCTTTGAAGAATTTGTTGCCTCCCGTCCATCTGATTTCTTTAAGAAGGGCATCAATAAACTGCCACTGCGCTGGCAAAGATGCATTGATTGCATGGATGATTACTTCGATTAATACAAATAAAAAATACATGAAAAAAATTCGTTTAAATTTTTTCATACAAAACGGTTTTTTTTTTCGAACTGACTACGCTATTGACCAAGCGAGGTCTTAACAGCTTCACCAGACTAAAATAGAAAACGGCAATTTCATAAGTAAAGACCTAATAAATAGCTCATTAGTTAGTTATCTGCCAGTGAAAGTCCCGTGAAAATCAGTTCAAGCAATCCGGATATTCCACTGCGGCCGAAGGCGAATAAAAAACCTAAATTATTTTTTATGAAGTCTGCTATCTACCAGTGAATATCCCGTGAAAATCGGTCCAACCATTTTGGAAATAGCGATGCGGATGAAGCCGCGTACAAATAAAAAAGAATATTTCAACCGCTATAATCTCGGCTGTCTGCCAGTACAATTCCCGTTAAAATAAGTCCAGCCGTTTTGGACATTACCCGTAACAAACAAAGAGACAGACACAATGTAATAATATAAAATAATTGACCAAATTTTTTTTTTCGTTATTTGTAGCTATATCCATTCACTAAAAAGTTATTATTTATTTTTACATACACGCGCTTTATTTTTATAATACTTTTATTTTTATTACCATTATTTTTATAATACATAGTTGAAAATAAAAAATTGGAAAGAAATCTAACGTAGAATTAACTTTTAATGTTCCAAGTCAATGTGTACATAATTAACAGTAATATTGGTATTTGCACCTGTTACAAACCGTATCGGAGATATCACAGTTTCATATAATGAGAACTAAAACAAACAGTGACTCAAACATATATGTAATAAATATTAGCTTAATCTGAATTAACTAAATATGTGAGATTATTGTGTAACACGGTATTCTGAGTGAGACAAGAGTATTTTATGATGGTAATGAGTGAATTGTTATTTAAATAAAACTGTATGATTTGAACTACCGAATTTATAATTATAATTTAATTTGTGGTAATAATATTTTTTCTGTATTTGTGTAATTTTGTGAAAGTAACCAATTGCAAGTGAGTTTTGTAATAGTATGTCTGTTGTATTGATTAATCTGTAGTATATTATTTGCTTTATTATAGAGCAAGCCTCCCAGGAAGCCTTCAAAACGACAAACAAACCAAAGGTTATGTTTAGGTACTTTTATTATGTCCTCGACCCTTATTCTCTTGTCAAAGAATTGTAAGCTTGACGTTTCTAAATGTAGACGTAGGATAATTTATAGGATACAAAGCTGTCTAACAGTTAAAACCTGACATTCTTGGTTAAGATTATCTGGGGGGTCCCTATGTGGTCGGAAAGACATCACTTTCAGTATGGCTCTTCGAGCCTTTTCTAGGGGTAGCAAAATGGATTTACTTGTTCCCCCCCATGACGGAATGCAGGAAAGAAGAAGTGACTGGCATAATGCAAAGTATATCATTTTTACAATGTCATTGTTTGTCTAATACATTTAAAAATTGGTATAACCCTACGGATGCGATGTACTAATGACGAAATATGATCTTGGAAAGATAATTTATTGTCCATAACGACACCCACATATTTAGTGTTTTTAACTTTATCTAAATTGGGACAAGTACAATAGCCAGTTAATGTATTCGGACACGATGATGAGTATATAATCAATCTCAGATCATCGAAGCATGAATGAGATTTATTTTGAATATTATAAGTCATGAATTTTGTTTTACTTATATTCAGCGTGAGTTGATTTGTACGTAGCCAAGCACATACAAAATTAATACCTAATTGAGCACTTAAAAATGTATGTCTCCAATTCTGTCCTTGAAATAATAGAACAGTGTCATCAGCAAAGGTAATCATTTTCCCGTTTTCTATTTCTAACTGACACAAATCGTTTATGTAGGTCATAAATAGTGTACGTCCGATAATACTACCCTGTGGGACGCCATATGTTACTGAAAGTGGGTCACTAACAATATCTCCTATTTTAACAGACTGAGTTATGTCATGTCATCGGCATAGTAGGTCACAGCGGCGCCGAGCAGAAGAGCGCCGCGCAGCACCCAATCATAGCCGATGTTCCATAGGAGTGGACCAAGAACCGACCCCTGTGGAACACCGCACGACATTTCCCTATGGTGGGTGCGCCCGTCCTGTCCTAGGCATATGACCCGCCGATCGCCCAGGTAGGACTGAACCAACCTAACGAGATACCGAGGTACTTGATGGTACTTCAGGGCTTCCACTATACACTCCCAGGGGATGCTGTTGAATGCATTATCTATGTCGAAGGCCACAGCCAACAGCAATAGTTTAGGCCCTGCGTTGATATGTCAGTTAGCTTCTCCTTTTATATATAGAATATATGTTAATTTTTATCTTAGTTGGACCCAGTAGGTGATGCTGCAAACGGATTTCAGGCTTATTTAAAAAAAAGATTTCTCACATACCCAATATGTTTGAGTGAGTCTCCGGATAGTTTGGATTTACGAGTGGAAATGGTAGGTGTCGCTGCAATGGGGGTTTTAAGTATTTTAAGATTTCTTGCGTTTAAAAATACAATTGAAACCAGTAATAACCGACTTGGTGCAGACGAAGTTGCACGGGTCAGCTAGTTATTATATACATTTGTAGGTTTGCCTTTATATATTTCTTTTTTACAAATTTCATGATGAATAAAAAGCCAGATCATGAAAGAGACGTTTAAAAATAAGTTTTCTGTCGGTCTGTTTATTATGTTCAGATTAATGTTATTGTTTTTTTTGTTATTAAAAAACAGAAAATCATCATCATCTTCTTACCCTTATCCCACCTAAGTAGGGTCGGCACAACATGTTTTCCTTTTCCACGCTCGCCTATCAGATGTCATCTCAGTCAACACACCTTTTACACACATATCATTTTTCACACAATCCATCCATCCTTTTTTCGGTCTTCCTCTACTCTTATATCCATCGACCGTCATACTCAAAGCTTTTCTAGTTACATGGTCTTCATCTCTCCTCATAACATGCCCATACCATGCTAACCTATTACTCCTTAACTTGTCTGTTACTGGTGCTATTTTCAAACTTCCTCTGATATATTAATTCCTAATCTTATCCATTCTAGTTACACCACACATCCACCTTAACATTCGCATCGCTGCCACATGTAGTTTTCTCTCATCCGTCTCTCTAGTCGCCCAGCACTCAGATGCGTACAACATTACTGGTCTTATAATAGTTTTATACACCTTCCCTTTGAGTTTCAAGGGCATTCGTGGGTCACAAGCGACACCAGACACCTTTCGCCATTTCATCCACCCTGCATTTATCCTATTCCTCACGTCCTTGTCTATGCAACCATCGTTTTGGATCAGAGAACCGAGATACCGGAAATCAGAGCAGGTTGGTAAGGCTATACCATTTAAAGCTATAGGAGAAAAGCTGGATGGCCCCCCGAAGTCGCAAAACAAATGTTCAGTTTTTAGTCTACTGATTTTCAAACCAACATTCTCCAGTTTTTCTCGCCATTTTACCAGCCTACTCTGGACCTCGGTAGCATCTTCGCCGACAAGAACAATATCATCAGCAAACAGCATACACCAGGGTGTCTCCTCCTGTATGTCTGATGTTAACGCATCCATAACAAGAAGGAATAAATAAGGGCTTAAAGCTGAACCCTGGTGCAAACCTACAGCCACATTGAAATTATCGGTAACTCCAGCTTCGGACCTAACGTGTGTTTTGGCTTGACTGTACATACAACGAATAAGTTGTAGGTACTTCTCAGGCACTCTTTTTTTTTCAGTGCCCACCACAGAACATCCGGGGTACTCGATCATATGCCTTCTCCAAATCAACAAACACCATATGCAAATTCTTATGTACACGTCTGTATTTTTCACACAGTTGCCTAAGTGCGAAAATGGCATCAGATGTCGCACGTCCAGGCAAAAACCCAAATCGATTCCGAGTCACTTCAGTCTCATCTCTTATTCGTCTCGCTATCACCCTTTCCCAAATTTTCATACTGTGTGACATCAGCTTTATTCCTCGATAATTGTTACAGTCCTGCACATCACCCTTATTCTTAAAAATAGGCACTATTACGCTATCGCGCCATTCATTTGGGATCGCTTCCTCTAGCAATATCTTATTAAAAAATAAAGTCAGCCACATCCACCCATCTACTTTTAAAAACTTCCATACTTCAACCGGTATGCCATCTGGCCCAACGGCTTTTCCGTTTTTCATACCATTCACAGCTTTTCTTACTTCATCCTCACTTATTTCTTGTACAACGCCTAAATTTGACGGTACGGTCTCTAACTCTCCGGTCCTGTCATTTTCTTCATTCATCAGTCTTTCAAAATATTTCTTCCAACGACTCTTTATGTCCTCATCATTCATCAAAACTTTTCCTCCATCGTCTTTTATACATTTAACGTGTGTAATATCTCTTGTATTATTTTCTCTTACTTTTGCTAATCGAT
>MU160459.1:2975-36260 GCA_015888305.1 Antheraea pernyi | reverse complement strand
AGGTGCTGCGGATCCTGAGCTTCTGTATCCTGCGGCTCAGCCACCGGACTCAGACCATCGTCCTCGACATCGACCCACTCTTCCTCTTGACGTGGCGCCTTGGGCACCACGTAACCCGCGCCATTAGCGTCGTTTGGAGCCAGCTCATGCTCGCGCTTGCGGCTTGAGTCAGGCATTGGCTCCAGAACAACCTTAGCGGCTCTCGCCCCGGCTATGGCTACAGCCTTGGCGGCCTCCGCCATATCCACCGCTACAGCGGTCGACGTCTCCTCCGCCTTGGCAGCGGATCGAGTTTTACCCCCCCTCCCATCCTTAAAACTAGGTTTAAAATTCACTGACATTTTGTTTGACATTTTTGTCCCACGGTATGGGGGAAAGACGGTCCGCCCAGGCAGTGCTCCCTGTACCTGGGTAAGCCTTTTTTTTTCTTTTTTTTTAACGTGGAGAGAAAATCCATCATGGACTGTCAGGCTCCCGGGGGAGGGTCTGAACTGAGTCGACCGCCAAGCCTAGTGGGTAAGCCTAGCGTAACCCGCCAGAGAGTTGTCCGTTTCTCCAACGGAGGTCGCACTGGCGACGGATCTCTCTATCCGCCACACATCACCTCACGGTGCGCCGCCGCTTGGGATTAGGGTATTTTTTTATTTTATAGAGGTTGTCTTCCTCGTGTTCCGGGCGGTTAAGCCAAGACCCTCGGTCCTGCTTGGAGCCGCGAGACATGACCACGACACTCCAAACGGGATTACGAGTTTGGCGGAGGCAGATACGGCAAAAACGCCGCACCCGCTCGCCCGACGGCAGTGTGAGTGCACGCCGGGCCCGCTAACGCCCCGTCATCCGCCTCCTCTGCTAATCAGAGGAGTGCTCGACAAAGCGTCCCCCCCCCCTACCAGAGATCAGCCGCCGACCGAGAAGCGGTCGACGTTGCCCGGGGTGCGCCAACGTGGAGGCTCTCTGGCATCGCACCCCTATTCCTAGACACCTGCAACAAGTTTTTTCATGAAAATCGAAAATGTACAGACACGTTAGATTTACATTCTTGTTATATGTATATATCTGTTTAACACTGTTGGCCCGACATTGTAACATCACGATTGTTGAAACCTGACTGAATTAAGCTATCAATATTGTTCATGCATGTATGGGTTACCGGGACACACATGTGCGCCTGCATGTGTGACTCACGAAATCAAACACGTATTTCCAATCTGACAACAAGTCGAAGTAAGGGGTCGTTCAAATGTTACGTAAGAAGAATTTTACTCAGACCCCCAAACCCAATCCTTTTGTCAGCAAAAGTAAGCAGAGCTAATACAAGATCTGTCAGAGGTTTTTTTATGAGTTACTAGCCGACCCGTGCCCACTTCGTTGGGCGGTAATAGGCATTATCAAGCTACAACTTTTTTCTAGAACTCAATCATATATCTCTCATCGTTCGTAAGAAACGTTTTCGTTCGAACATTTTTTCTCCAACTCCCCAGATATTACCCCCTACAACCTCAAAAACTTTTCCTCTTTATAATATTAGTATAGATAATATAATTAGTTATATATATATATATAAGTATTATAATAGCTTCTGCCCGTGACTTCGTACGCGTGGAATAGTTATTTTCGGCTAAGACGCAGAGGAAGCTCTCAAAAGGAAAAAAACCCCGATTTTAAAACATTTTTCATTGTTGCTCCGCTCGTATTGGTCTTAGCGTGATGATATGTTGCCTATGACAGTCATAAATAACGTGATTTTATATTGGTAAATAATGAAAGAAAGAATTTTTAAAATTGGTTTAGTAGTTCCTGCGATTACCCCATATAACGTCACAAACTTTACCTCTTTATATTATTAGTATAGAAGATTATAGCCCCTGCCCGAGACATCGTCCGCGTAGTAATAGTCACTAGTCTGGGCTAACGCTACCCCCCCCCCCCCCCGGACCCCCATGTCATCAAGAATAAGTAAAGCTTACCCCCTACACTCCCCTCGATGGTGCTTACGTAATACTTGAACGCTACAAATGTAAAAGAATATACATATATTCTTTTATATGTAATATGTGTCAATATGTGTAACTCACTATGCGGTAATCTCCAAAGAACTTACAGGTAAGGTAAAATTGTTATGTAACATTTAAAAAAATTTAAACTGATAAATATTAAATTAAGAAGCTAAGGTGTTTTAAGACAATCGAAATATTAAACCATATTACGCATATGTTTTTATGATACGCATATATGTATACATATATAAGGCATGTGTATGCTAGAGCCTGTAACTGCAACAACTTTAACGCTATTTCTAATAGATTGCTACTCCTGAAGAACGAGTCGAACGAAGTCGGTGCGTGTTACCAAAACACTGCACGGGAGTGAAATTCAATTTCTTATCACTAGTATCTCACTGGCGATCCGGCACCTTATTTTAGGTACTAAAAGTACATCCTAAATAATTTAATATAAAATAATACAGTAGTAGAAATAATAATAATACATATTCACCTATACTAAAAGTAACAATCATTCAAATTCATACATACAATATAACAAATTATTTTTATTTCATATGAAAAATAGCAATGATGCAAAGAATGATCGGTACCTACTCAGACCACAGCGACGCGCACACTAACGCTTTTAGTACAGAAACCAAAACTAACAGTTTCTAGTACCCTTAAACTGTCGCAGTGATACCGCGTAACATGTAATGTCCTATCCCTCGCCCTATTCTTGGGCAATAACATCGGTAGCAGAACCCTCTCCGTCGAATAGTATATACTTAGCACTTTGAAACACGTGAATGTGTGATAATTATGTACATATATGTAACAAATACAACCAGAGAAATTTACCGCATCACAAACTAGACGCAGAATCAGTTTACACGAAAGTCGTACTCAGTACGCACACGCGAGTATGTACATAATGTTGTATTCGTATATGATTGAGTATAATAACGGGATTATTGAGAATATTTCAATTACTGTTCCGGAATAGAACCTTTAACATGCGTAAACTCTTAGGAGAAAACCAATTTCCTTTGTTTCCTTATTTATAGACCGACAATATATTATCCAAAGCTTTTATTCGGAACAACATGCGAGTAGCGGAACTGTGCCGGGAGCAGTGACCTCGCTCACACGACAACAACGAGTTTCTGAGCGAAAACTAATAGGCTTAGAAACATAACGACAACTATACGCATATATAACTAGCATTTATCTCGTCACATTGCTCTACATTATTAATTTATTTTATGCTATCTACCCAATTCTATCGGTTGATTTTCATAAATTAATTTGTTCCCAAAGATGGTGTAGGTATAATTTAATGTTAGATAATCGAGGCGCTCGTTATGAACTTATCTTCACTCATACTACTACTGTTACGATCTTCAATAAAAGAAGAAAAATAAAACTATGCATAGTTGCTTACAAAACAAGCCAAACGATTCGATATCTACTATTCCCGCATGGTTAAAGGTTGTTTATTTGATTAATATGAAGTTTATTGAAGTAGTACATACGAAGAACTGGTCGAGTTGCGCAATAAAATACCTAATTTAGTACAATTTAATCAAACCATGTAAGTTAGACAAACAAGCCAATTAGGTAAACCTTTCGGACTTTCTTTAAAATACACTCATCAAAAAAGTCTAAGCAACATGTACTAATTTAAATTTTAGGATGGTTCTTCACATTATAACGTTGTATTTTATTTTTAAAATAATATCTTTAGGGTTCTATGATGTAAAAATAACAGCTGTTGTCTTTATAAGTTCTTTTAATAACAGAAATGAAAAATATTAGAATATGCTGTAGAAACTAAGATACATAAGAAACTAAACCGTTTTCTTACAAAATGAAATTTCTAAAGAAAATGTATTTATTGTGAAAGAATAGAACAATTTAATACAAAGTACGGTCTCCTCTGCTATTCAGAACTTGTCGGCAACGATTATTCATTGAATTAATGAGACTGTTTATGTCATCTTGCGGTATTCGCTCCCAATGGAATTGTAGCAAATCCTTCAGCTGATGGGTTGTTGTCGCTCCGTCCAAGTCCTTTAAAACACGTCTCTGGAGCATGTCCCATGCGTGCTCGATGGGGTTGAGATCTGGCGATTGTGCAGGCCAGGGCAATACCCGGATGTTCTCCGTTGCAAAGTATTTACTGGTTCGCGAAGCTGTATGTGAACGCGCATTGTCATGCATTAACCTAAAATCGGAGCCAAAGGTTTGTGGAAATGGGTAGACATAAGATCTGAGAATATCGTCAATGTAATTTTCAGCATTCATGTTTCTATTTACAAAAACGAGCTCAGTTCGCCTGTTCTTCATAATAATGAATGCTTCGGTTTATTAAGCTAAGGCATTGTTAATTGATTTAAATTTTCTTCAATGCCACTACACATGTATAATGTAAATACAAATGTAAATGATTTCTTTAATGTATGCTTTCGAATGTGTATAGCGTTATTAATCATAGAATATAACGAAGATACAAGCGATTTCAATACTTATTTCAAACAATAGCATTAGTCACAGTGAAATCGTAATATGTTTCCATTTTGAATGAATAAATTATTGCATAATTTTAGATTAACAGATATTATCTTTCTATATATACATCATACCATACACACATGAAAAAAGTCTAAGCAACATGCGTGATATTACAAATTTTACCATTTATATTAATTAATTTCTAAGTATTTACTCAAACTAAGTGCGTAGGTAAGTAAACTTTTTTGTTATTGATGACATACTAGCTGGATGTAAAAAAACAATTTGATTATGTTTTGTTTTTTCATAAAATTCAAATGACTGCGAATTTGTTTGAATTTAAGTGCGTTTTAATTGCTACGTTTAGTCTTGATTTTATAATTTTACCAACCATTTAAATAAAGTTAGCGACAAAATTGAATTGTTAGATATTCTTTACGTTATGAAGCGACGTCATTTGATGGCAGATGAAATGCAAAGAGCTGTAGGGATGTTGTAAGCATGTATATATCTACACACATCAAAAAAGTCTAAGCAACATGCGTGATATTACAAATTTTACCATTTATATTAATTAATTTCTAAGTATTTACTCAAACAAAGTGCGTAGGTAAGTAAACTTTTTTGTTATTGATGACATACTAGCTGGTTACCGGATGGAATCCGGCAATTTTGTATAAATCGAAATGAGTTTGAAGCAACAACTACAAGCGATCCGGTGGTCTCTATATAGTGTTATAATGTTTACAAATGTATATGTAAAAGCTAGTGAACTGTAAATACTATGTGTATATTATGATATTAATGTGTTCATGTCAAAAACAATAAATGCTTTTCTCGTAAAACGCGGCACGTTTAGTTATCCACTGCACTCCTTAGTTCAATAGTTTTAAAGAATATCTTCGTACTAATAAACAAAATCATAATAACAAACTAAAGTTTTTTTATATTTTCCAATATGGCAATGAAACTAAACGAATAGAGGCTAAAAACATCTCAATATAGCGGCGCCTCCACCTCGCGACGATACAATAATACACATTTCTAACAAAATATAAAATCCTCAAAACTCTTTTAGAATTTTTTACAGGCATCGGATCCGTGGCCTCGGACCTTTACATTATTTATTCAAATATATCTCATTTATTTTATATTAACGAATACTTTTACTAATATAAGATAATTTCAATGTGTTTAATCATTCAATAAATAGTATTAAATATATATAAAATCAAAATACTCTTTATTCAATTTAGGCCCGGAGAAGGCACTTATGAACGTCAAAGCTACCACCGGTTCGGAAAACAACCCACTCATCGAGAAGAACCGGCAAGAAACTCGATCTGGTTTATCTTTTCATAATTCATAACATATATTTTTTTTAATTATTACAACATAATTCACAGACACATAAAGCTACATTTATTTTTAGTGGCTGCACAGAGAGAGGCGTCACTTCCAGACGTCGCTATCGTTCACATACTGATCCACCCTGTAATAACCTTTATGTATTAAGACCCTCTTGACATAACACTTGAACCTACTATCCGGCAAATCGGTAATGTGTTTTGGGACTTTGTTATAAAATCTAACACTATTACCTAAAAAACTGTTACTGGTCTTAGTAAGCCTGAAACATGGAGTGACCAGTTTGTTATGGTTTCTGGTATTTACATTATGTCGGTCTTTTACTAAATCCAGATTATCTAAGTTTTTCCGGACGTACATCAAATTCTCAAGAATATATTGAGAGGGCAGAGTTAAAATACCGAATTCCTGAAACTTAGTCTTTAATGATTCACGAGGTCCCATATCATAGATTGCTCGAACTGCCCGTTTTTGTAGTAGGAATATGGTGTCTTCCTAGAAGATACCTACCTGTAAGAGCTACCTAAAACAAACAAGATGACTAATCTCATACAAAAATCTCTACTTAAATCTTACGCCGAATAGTTTAATCGCGTCAGATTACGATCCAAAGCTAACCTATAGCTATTGACTATGGAAAAATTGACAGCCTTGAACTCAGTAACAATAAGTTTTGATCCCATAATATACTTAAAATTATGCAAGCCGAATTTAATGACAGAAATATATATATATTATTATTTGTTATGTTATTAGTGTTATATTTTAAAGCAAAAACAATATTATAATTGTTATACATATATTTAGATTACAAAATACATTTACATAGTTCTGTGTATCCGTCGAAATATGTAAATAGTGAATAAATATTTCCACATAATAAAATGTACTTAGCATCACGACTTCACTATACAACGGTATGGGCTACGGCGATAGAGTAACGCGTGACTTATTATCGCATATGGTTTGTTGACTGTAGACAGCGAAAGCATGTCTCGAGTACTACATACACAACGCATGAGGAACGTATCTCAGAATACACACACCTCTACTTAATAAAATATTTAGTCAACTTCATCAGAATACTTACACAGAGTTGTGGTCGCAATCAACAGCAATTGATAACTCCCTAATGTATTCAAACGATAAGTTTTTACGAGCACTCACTTCTTCCGCTCTGATAGGAGGAGGTAAGGGGAAGTGGAACATTGTAACAGTACTTGCAGAGTAAGTGGTCTGTAACACGAAGATTTTTTTTTTCGAACGTCTACCCTAGCGCCCTATTGGGGCTTTAACAGCTTCACCGGACCTACTAAGGCGAGTGCTTAAGGCACTCAGCCGATTTAACTTTGACAACTAGCTCAAGGGTGCACGGCACACCTGCTGTTGCCTAGTTTCTGCAATTCGCGAACTAACTGAGTTAACTTAAGCTAAACTAAATATTCATACGTATATAAGTTAGTGAGATATATATGTGTACCAAGCATATATGCCTCAGTAGCTCTTATATGTATTTCGTGTCGGATAATGTCTTTTGCCTGAACTAATTCAGTTCGATAAGGGAATAAATAAAACCCTTCCACTTCCACTTGATGTGTAAGCACGTGTGCGTGCACGTGTGTGGAGGTAATATGTTTAATGTTGTTGCATTGATGAAAGATTTTGTGTCTCTGTATTCGTGTGAGCAGCGCATTCACGGGCTCCACGCCGAGGGAACGGATCTTGGCTTGAGCTGCTGCCGAGAGAGGCCTAGTCTGGTGTGCGGGAGCGAAATTTAACCCCAGATCACGGCGGCGTGATTTGTGGTTACGTGGGCGTGGCCGTACACACGCTCTGTTTTAAGATACAGGCTGGTACTGATCGTTTGCTGCCGTTACATCATCGGGAGGATCGGTAAAAATATTTCGCGGACGTTTTTTTGTAATACGGGGCATTCGGTACGGTCTCATAATTGCGGTGGTTACCACACACGGATTTGGGTGACTCGCGGCCTTTTAAAAGTATGTTGTAATGATATGGGTTCGAGTTCAAAGGAGATGAGTTTGAAGACTCTTACGTATGTAGACCTTAATGGCCCCAGTAGACACTGATCGTCATTCCGTTTAGCACCGACGGAGAAACAGTTACAAGTATGCCGAAAATTAGTTATGTTTAACGCACTTCGTTACGTATAGACAAATATCAAACTATCTCTTAAGGGCGTTTCGATAAACTGTAATGAAATTCATGAAGATGAATTAATATTGAAGCTAGGTTGTTTTGAATGCTACACACTTTGATAAGTAACATAGCTTACCCCGTGTCGAATACGATCCACTAATATATACGTTGTCTTAACAGTGATGATTTAAGTTTATTTTATTATTACAGGGCACAAAACGATTAAACCTTCACTTTTGACGACACATCCAACGTTCATTCACTAAATATTCCTTTTTCCTCATACTTTCACTTAATCACCTCATCAATGTCAATCGCCAACGTAACAACTAGTGACATCTATCAGTGTCATACATAACCGGTGATCATTACAATGTGGTAGCTAGTGATTTTACGTGCGCCCAGACAGACGGCATCTCCAGGTCCCTGTGTAGGTCGGTTCTCCGGACGTACCATGTGGAACCGGTCACTTTACGTAAGAAGCGGTTTTGAAGAATCTGCAACTTACTAAATTATCACTCAGGCATATGCGCGAAAACGGGACAGCTATATGTCAGAATAGGGCGGATGCACGTCTTATACAAAATGAGCTTATGTCTGAGGGACATCTTACTCCTATGACAAAGTAACGGATGCAGGCGACGCAAGACCATAACGGCCTTGTTTCGCAGTCTATCGACATGTGACTCGAACGTGAGGCGTCTGTCTAATGTAGCTCCGAGATATTTGACCTCAGTGGTCCAAGGAATTTCGATTCCGTGTAGCCTGATGGGCTTTAGTCTGTTAGAAAGCCGCCTGGCTAAAAAATATTGCGGCGCTCTTATTAGGATTAACTCCTATGCGCCATTGACGAAACCATTCACTGAGTGTGCAAACGGCTTTTTCGATGCGCTTCCTAAAAAAGTCCGACCACCAGCCGGAAGCATAGATAACTGTATCGTTAGCATAACGACCTACCTAGACCCCTTTATACCGAGGTAGGTCACTGATGAACAGATTGAAGAGCGAGGGCGCAAGAACCTTGGGGTACTCCTTAGCGTATTTATTTATTCGAAGGAATATCAACATATTTTCATACATAATTCAAAATACAATTGTCAACTTAAAGCTAATTAAAGATATTCACTAATAGATGATGATATGATTACAAGAAGATGTTAAAGTCCTGATTAAAATAAAGAACAGTGGAAAGTTACATATTACGCAACCTGATCAAAGAATGTTTTGATGATCGCTCGTTTTGCTGCATTAATTGGAGTATTAAAAAGATCTAAATTAAATTCTTTACTAAGTTTATTGTAATTACAACTACTTCGCAAAAAATAACTATTCTTTCTATAATTGGTATTTGAGTGAGGCATATATAACAACGAGCTATGTAGAAGAACAGTAGACGAAGCCCTTAAAGAAGTATTGGGTGGGGCTGGGACATTTCACCATCCACTCTAAAGCGGAAAGTCCTATCGTTGAGATAATCGCGGATTATATGAACTAATCTATCGGGTACGTGATACTGAAATAGTTTTTGGACGAACCCTTCGTGCCAGACCTTATCGAAGGCCTTGGCGACATCGAAAAAGACAGCTATTGTGCGTTGCAGTTTAGGTTTTTCCGGTTTAGGGTTGCGATCTGGATCATCGTTAAATCAAGCTAGAATGTACTCCATGAGGTGGTGTACCTGGTTCGTGCAAGAGTATTCGGCGCGAAATCCGAACTGCTCAGGTGGCAACAAATTTAGTTCTAATATAGATAGCCAGATCCGCATCAGCTTTAGATACCAAGACGTCCGGAATCCTGTCTAAGACGATCTTTCTCTGAAATAATTAACGAGTTTGGCGTAACCAGCTACCCTTACCGACGGAGGGGTGAAATCTGAGTTAGAACTGTTATACCATGAGCATGTAAGGGTTAGTGCTGATCCAGCACTACTCAAAATCTGCTTAGTAAGCAAAGCTACATCAAGCTCTAAGCGACAGTCAATCTTACAGTCAGTGAGCGGTTGTCCTATCTATTGAAATTGTATATTAATAGTGTGTATTAATAAAAGTTCTTTTTTTAAAACCGTTTTTGAATTCACGGGTTAACATTTTGGTGGCAGCGGTGGGATCCGGAAAGTCCCAGTGCCTAAGCGCCGCATAATTGCCCCGGATCCTAGAAAGATAAGTAAATGTCCTAAAACTTATATTGTGCCAGTGGAAGAAAATATAAAAGTAAACATATATAGACATATCCTGTAAAACCTTTGAAGAGTCGTGAATCCTGGTAAATCCTGGAAAAGATTTGCCTACCCAATAAGAGTTAAAGCCTGTGTGAAAAAGTAACTACTACTCATCTACTTTTGAAACTGTGAAAAGTGTCCGAAGTTATATCCTACTTGAAGAAATATACTATCTACAATCACCTGTCGTATTTCCATCTTACATCGTGAATAATCATCACAGTATCCTGTACTCGGAATCGAACCGAGGATCAGTTCCACTAAACCAAACTATCCGAGACTCCAGGACGACGAATTGTAACCTGAGCCGTCTCTTATCTGTAGTTTCTCATACTGTAAGTCTTTGCTCATTGTTTCGATTGCGCTGTTTAATTAAGATTCATTTAGTGTATATTGCAATATAGTTTGTATAACAATTTTAGATTAATTCACAACTGGTTCTCAACATATTTTTATTCACAACTTATTTTCAATTTATTTTAAATCGTGAAATTATTATGCCGAAAACAACCAAGGTTGATGACAGTAAAATAATCATTGACGTGTCTAACCCAGAACCAACTCCAACTGACTCGTCATTAAAATCACCTGTACTTCCTTCTAAAACCGTTAAAAAATTTACTAAAACACAAACTATGGCTGAACTCGATTTGAACACCTTATTTAAATCTATAAAATCTTACGATGGTAGTACGATGGTAATGTTTCCCACATTAAACTGGTGAACTGTGATAACGTTTTCGAATTTGCAACGGAGACACAAAAACCTATATTATTTAAATATATTTTAAGTCAGTTGTGGAAAGGCGGAGCTTGCTTGTTCCATCAAAGAATTCAAATTATGGGAGCAACTCAAAGAGTTCCTTAAAACCCAATTTTCCGAGAGGAAGCATTATGCTCACCTACTCACTGACCTACAAGAGAGCAAGCAAGGCCCGCAAGAAAACGTAAACCAATACTCGTTACGCATCGAGACCTGTCTGTCCCAGTTACTTACCGAGATTTCTCTCGGAAACACAAAGAAAAGTGAGATCGCCTGTCGTACTGTCAATTCGAGAGAATGCCTTTCGGTCTGAAAAACGCCCCTGCAACTTTCCAAAGACTCATGAACTTGGCGTTATCAGGACTCCAGGGAACACGGTGTTTCGTGTATCTAGATGACGTGGTCTGCTACAGCCATAATCTAGAAACTAGCATCTCCAACTTAACAGAAATATTTCGAAGAATGTGTGATTTCAAACACAAATTGCAACCAAATAAGTGCGAATTCCTTCGTCGTGAAGTCGGTTACCTTGGTCACAATATATAATTATTATAACAATATAATTACGGAACAAGGAGTCAAACCAAATCCCAACAAAATCAAGGCCGTGACCGAATTCCCGGTTCCAAAAACACCCAAGAACATAAAGTCATTCATCGGTCTCGTATCATATTATCGACGATTTATTCCTGAGTTCGCCAAAACAGCAAAAGCATTAACTAACCTATTGAAAAAAGGATACACCATTCAAATGGGAGAATCAACAGCAACTCGCTTTCGATACATTTAAACATAAATTAACCAATACTCCAATTCTTATTTATCCTGACTTTACGCAACCATTTAACCTTACTTGTGATGCTTCTAATTACGCCGTTGGAGCAATACTATTGCAGAGACCCAAAGGAAAAGACCATCCTATCGCATTTGCATCTCGCACTCTTAACCGCGCGGAATGCAATTATAGCGTTACAGAGAAGGAATGCCTTGCCGTAATATTTGGCACCAAAGTATTTAGGCCCTACCTTTATGGACACAGATTCACTGTCCTAACATACAACAAACTCTGGAGTGGTTGTTCAAGTGTAAAGATCCAGGGTCACGTTTACAGGTCAACACAGGGGAGACGCTAACTGAGGAACTAGATAGAGATTTAATGGATTTACTCGTATCACCTCCGTCTTTCAATCCCGATGAACTAAATGCTGATACTCCGGACCCTCTCTAAACTATCGAAGAAACCGCCCCTTTGCCTGAGATCAACTTAGCTGATCTAAATCTTAACTTAGACGAGGACTCCGTATCGCTGCATGACGCTAACTTACTATCAAACATCCCTAATGCATTACGAGAAGGAATCGTACCTGAAACAACCAACTTACCTGAAATAATACAACCCTCTGATGATCAGGTCGTACTTAATCCGACTCCGTCAACAACCGTTTCTCCAGATTTAAATCTGGTCGACGACGACTACAGCACTATGGCACTACGTTTTTGAAAACAATGTCAAATGATAATAAAACTTTTAACAAAAAAATTATAGAACACAATGAAAACATAACAAAATCAAAACATAAAATAATAATATTACCTACCTCAATTAATCTCGATGAATCCAACCCTTACATTGAGACTACTATCGATAACATACCCAATAAAGTAGAAATCCTAAATATGGAAAGAACTCTCAATTCATTTTTAACATTCAAACACGACGATAAGATAGATTATCGTTTGTTCTCCAAGGTCTATCATTTCGACAAATCCACCTATGTAGATATCTATAAAAGCTTAAAATCTCTCAGAAACGAGCTAGTGGTGAATCTCAGTGGAAATATTATAACGGATGTAGCAATAACAAAAATTAACAATCTATTCTTAACACACCACTTCGTTAAAATTTATAATATGCTCTTCTTCCTTTTTAACAATTCGGGAATTAATATACATATATATAAAAACAAAATCATATACCCTTCTCTTTCTGAAATACCTAAGATAATAAAAGAAAATCATGATATCCTGATTGCCGGACATCTCGGAGGTAATAGAATGCTCAAAAGAACCCAAGAAACTTTTTTTGGAAAATTATGTGCAGCGACGTTGAAAATTACGTTAAATCCTGCAAGCACTGACAAGAGAACAAAGTGCTCCGGAGAATCAATAGGCCTTATCCTGAGGCCGCCGTAAAGAGGGCCTGCGGGCGGTGGACGCGGGCACGTCTGTCGCCCTGGCAGAATTTCTGCACAAACCCGTGTGGTTGAGGCGCATTGTGCCGATGCGACTCCCAATCAGAGGTATAAGTGGAATTCTGTTAAACCCAAACCAGAAATCGGCGACATTGTGAAAGTTAAGGATGATAATCTTCCTCCAGCTAAATGGATTTTGCGAAGAGTTATTATTAAACTCACTGGACCCGACAAAGTTACTAGAGTTGTTAGCATTAAATGTAAGAATGGCGTTTTAAAACGACCATTAAGTAAAGTATGTGTCCTAGATTTAAAGAAATAGTAGATATTATTGTAACTTGTTTAACTTCATTGTTTATTAATTGCATGTACCGCCAAGATTATATTTAAGATTTATTTTTTTCTCGAACTGACTACGCTATTGACCTGGCAGGGTCTTCACAGCTTCACCGCTTCACAGCTTCACCGGACTACTAAGGTTGGCATATTTAAGATATTTGTTTTATTTGTATGGACGAGTCCATGGTGGGCGGGATGTGTAATATTGTAATGTTGCTTGTCACCGATAGATGGCGTTGTTCTGTTTTTAAACTAGCGCTCAAATGTTGCATGCTAAAATACGAGTCCATTAAAGATTATTATACTATACTCGTGTAATAGTAATGAAGTGTTTGTATGTAATAACAAAATAATTTTTTTTCACTGATTGGGTATGAATGAATACACGCTTCAGATAACAAAAAATGCAATTTTTAATTTTTTAAATTTCTGTCTGTCTGTTTGATCGGGCTAATCTTCGAAACGGCTGAACCGATTTTGACGGGAATTTCACTGGCAGATAGAAAAAATTACAGCGTGTTACTTAGGCTACTTTAAATTAGACTATCTGTTAACCGTAGCTTTGTCTGCCATTCTATCTTCAAAACGGTTAAACCGATTTCCACGGCACTTTCACTGACAGATAGCTGACCTTATAAAAAGTAATTTAAGTCATTTTAATTTAGACTAGATGTTAACCGTGGCTTCGCTTGCAGTGCTATCTACGAAACGGTTCGACCGTTTTACGGGACTTTCACCAGCAGATAACGGCCATTATAAAAGTAATTGAAGCAATTTTAGTTTATACTAGCTGTTAACCGTGGCTTCGCCCGCAGTGCTATCTTCAAAACGATTCGATCGATCTTCAGATAACTTTCACTGGGAGATAGCTGATCTTATAAAAAGTAATTTTAGTTTATACTAACTGTTAACCGTGACTTCGCTCGCAGTGCTATCTTCAAAACGATTCGATCGATCTTCAGATAACTTTCACTGGCAGATAGCTGATCTTATAAAAAGTAATTTAAGCAATTTTAGTTTATACCAGCTGTTAACCGTGGTTTCGCCCGCTGTGCTATCACCAAAACGGTTACATCGATTTTCACGGGACTTTCACTGGTAGATAGCGAACCTAATAAAAAGTAATTGTGGTTATTCTATTTTAGACTAGCTGTTACCCGCAACTTTGTTTGCATGAAATTTAGCAAGATTACAACTCATTCTTTATTTTTAATGAGAGAAATAATTATCGGCTTATTGTTTACAATTCGACAGTATAATTATTAATAACATTAATGATATAGAGGTCTTCCTAATAAGATCTTAGATTATAAACGTATTAAGTAAAGAGTTCCATAATACAATTTGTTGCGGAACAGACAAGCGTTTATTTTTTGTATAGTCACTAAATCTTAATTATAATAATGGCAATGTATATTAAATGTAATGTAAATATAAATCTTTATAATAATATTTTTAGTTATTGTTTCAATACTTCCTTATAGTGTAAGTGAGCACTGAGGTAGTTATATGGTTCCATATGTGTTGCTGATGACAAACCTCATTTGGCACGCTCTTTGTATTTATATATCTAATGTACACGTTACATGTTACTTTTAGTGGCGTGCGCGTCGCACTTACAATTGTCTTTAAAGAGCGTTTTTGTAATTGTACATAGTCTCACAATTCTATAATTCTTTAATACGATTTAAAAAATCGCGTGCGGAGCTGCGGGTACAGCTAGTATGCAAATAAAGTTTAAGTTTTCGTTAATAAATGTGTTTCATTGTGATCCGAATGAACATCCAGTTTCATAGGTTCAAAATAAAACTCCCGGCAGTCCCGACCCACCGTAAATATTAATGTGTCCGTTATCAGTTATTACTTAAAGGATAATCTGATCATCACGAGTGAACGCGTTGCGTCCCGTAGCGGCCCATCGCTTTCTCTTTATTAAAAACAACGTCGTTGCGTCAAAAGCGACCTTTTTCCACGCTGATAATTTAGAATTTTTCGCAAGAACAAAATGAATATAGATTTATATTTAACAATGATTAAGGCAGTCATTACGATAACTTCGGGCCGTGTTATCAATGTAATAAGTTAAATGTTGTAGATATGGTTGTCGCTGCAGAGCTGTAGAGCACGGCGTGAATAAAGTATTTCATGTCACCTGCAGCAAGAATTAAGTCTACAACATTTAACTTATTGTTTTGATAACATCCCATAATGAGGCACCGAGTTTGCGATTCACAGTTTATATGTGTATACAAATTGTTGTTTGTAGATGTCATCTGATATAAATAACTTAATCGAATCGGCACTCAGTAAACGTAACAGTCGCATTTCGGTAAATCGTAAAGTAAATCGGTAAAACTGATTTCGGTAAATACAAAAGATCGATGGAATATTAATTGAAAAGTTCAAAAGACTTTTAAATCATAAACAAATTTGTTATTCAGCGTGGACCGAAATTGATTGATTTTTTATTAGTGTTTGTGCGAAAGCAAAGCGGCGAGTGGGGGGGGGCGAAGGGGTCAGAGGAAGGAGAGAACACTCTACACATATGGCGTACGGTTGCATCGTAGCGTATGGATTTGTTTTTGCACAGTTGAATTCATATAACTCACTCCATAAAAGATGCGACATTTTCTCAACTAAACGAAATCATTTCAAAACAGCGATAGAGACATATCAGTCTCTTCACAAAATACAGTTATAATTTTTTTTCAGTATTTCCTATATTTCTCTTTCGGTTTAAATTTTTCTCGTTTTTGTATTATCATGTAATTTTTTTTAAATATGTAAAACAGTTTATCTTTTGTTTTATTAATATTTAATTTAGTGTAGGAGCATGCCGTGGTTGTCTGTAAATATGACTACATTTATAATGTGTTACAATAGTCCTACTTTTTATATACTCACTAATGTATTGTCATGTTGACGATCCTAAAATAAATACATTATGTATTCAATTCCCAAATTAAATAATTATAGGTTTAATTATGCAGCACGCAGAGACAGAAAGAGAAAATTACAAAACATTTATTTGATGTACATTTTGTACAAAACATATAGGACCTATTCAATATACTCAATTTGTTCTTTGGCTTAGTAAAATTTAAAAGTTAATATTGAATTATTATACTTACTACACCGAATATAGTATTTTGCCTTTTAGGTTTAAATACGGAAGAAAAGCAGTATGAGGGTACAAGTGATGTTATAGCCGGCAGAGAGTCACGGTATGATCCGAACATATGTTATCGAATCGGAATTTGCGTAAGACAAACATCGAAATATCTCAACACTCTCATATTCTGAACAATACTAACTTTTTCTACATATTTTAATTACGCTTTAAATAATTTATCTTATAGAAATCAACTATTGTATAATATCACTATAATGTGAAAGAAACAACTTCTGGTTTAAAAGGTTATTTAAACAAATTATAAAACGATTTCCGTGATACACAGGATACCTTCAGAGTTCACATTACAGGAAGTCAGAAGTATCTCGGCTCTGTCGTCGGTGTCGATTTGAGTGCTAAATTTGTCCCCAAATCAATACCAGAAGTCAGAATTATAACACGTAACATATTTAGTTCAAAATTAATATGAGTATAAATCATAGTGCAATAGTAACCCGCGAGTTCGCATTCGGTGGGAGTGTCGCGGTCGCAGCCGGCGCGGTGCGAACTCGCTCGGATATTAGCTATTCTATTAGTTGTGAACAGCACAGCTGACACAACGTTACATCTTTTTATATTACTTATTTCATTACATAATATTTTCTGATCGTAGGGGGTGCGGGACGCGGGAACATGGGGTCATGAGGCGTAGTGGGTAAGGGAGAGTAGGGGGATGCGAGGGAGGTGCGTGATAGACATTGCGAAAACACAATCGAGGTCAGAAAATGAACTGCTGTTTATTATAGCCGGTTCGTTCAGTCCATATTTTTAAACGAATTATAAAACATGAAGACTGTGAAGTTGTTGCGTCGGAAGCTGTAACACATTTAGTCCATATATTTAGAACAAATGTAAAAAACTTTAACGTCTTGCTTCAGCGCTTAGACCTCACACAACACTATGTATCACATGTAGAATAATCGTATTTGTGTTTTTTTTCTCTAATACTGACATAAGTTGAAAGTTAACGTTAATGTTTTAATGTGTATTCGTAAAATATACTAATTGAAGTAAGACATGTATTATTATGATTCATGAATAATAAAATAACTAATATCTTATTATAGGATTATATAATAATATTATTCTTGTATGATTTAGAACGATGAGATTATAATTGGGACAAGTTTTTGCAACTGGCATTATTACCAAAATTGTCTATATATGAAATAATCTATAGACAAAACCTGTTTTAAAAATCGGTACGTTACCTTGCATTACAGAATGCAATTTAAACGCTACCACGAGTACACATGCACTTTGTTTTTCATCACAGATGCTCAATTATATTTCATTCCGCATTCTCAAAGAGCGCCGCATAGTGCGTGTGTCAACCACAGATCATCACATATCAACTTGTGAAGTACAAGACAGCTGATACGGTTTGCGATTCACATCACGTAACCAATATTTCTTCCTTAAATGATTACTGAATACTTATGACAGTTCACAGTCAGAACACGAGTGTTGGCGTCGCCACCGACTCACTTCTCATTTATCCTGATGTCCTTTAAGTATTCTTATTTCCTAGAAATAAAATACTTGCCTTTTTTAATTGTATTAACTTTCGTAAAAGTACTTTTTCATATCTTAATTAAACTCACTCTATTTAAATTACATAATACTTAAGTTTCTTAAAAAAATTAAAGAAATAATTAACAAATAAACCACCCTTGTTTCTATGAATGAGTATAACTTCATTAAGACAATATTGGACAAATAATTTAGTGTTGTGAAATATTGAAAACTTATATAAAAATTGTGAAATTTGAGCTCCGCGTCTGCCGGCGCATTGCCTTCATTAAACCTTTTATATATATTTGCATATTATAATAGCATAATGACACGTAAAGTTAGGCGACATTATACGGAAATACTAAAAATTTGAGGTACTGTAAGACAGTGTTTCTGGAAACCGTGGTGTATCTGCTGTGGTATCGCACTGTTGTTATTTAAACTGTTGGAGTTCCTGCGGCGTAGCAACTACAACGTAGCTCCTATCTGCCGTAGTCTCCACTACGCCGTAGTCAACCTACTCATCGCCTACGCGATAGGTACTAAGTGTCGGCCTTTTTCTTCTCCCAAAGCTTATAAATATACATAATATTTCCGGTGATTTCATTCTGATTTAAAGGAAATCATATAACTGCGTACGTTTGTTTAAATCAAAACAAAATTGTTTGCGGAAATAAAAGAAGCAAAGCGGCAGAAACGTTTGGAAGTGAAATATTCCCAACTAGAATTAGTATGAGAAAGCGTAGCATGTAGAGAAGACGCCACGCTAAGCCAGTTAATTTTCTTGATAGAGTTAAAATTTAAAGTTTTCTTTGACCCTTTTTACTTAACTTCTATGACTTTCAAGAACAGTGAATATCAGAATGCAAAATGTATCTAAATCATTTAGATAGTTATAACGCCACATATTATACCCGTCTGGAGCTGGGACAGCCAGAAGTAAATTAATGAACCTTAAATAGCTTTGCAAAGCAATAATATCCCCGGCGTCCTTTTCATTTTCAGAAACTTTTGTTATTTAAAGACATACACATAGCAGAAAAAAATACTAATTTAATTTATAAATTTAACTCTTAAGGTATACGTAAGATAAGATATACCGTATATACAATTATCACATAAATTATCGTCTCTTGACCATCCCCCCGTAACGTTAACGGCGTTCTTATTTCTGCATATATTTACTATATACAATAAATCTTGATACAGTAGTATAAACCAAGATACGATCCGGTAAGAACTCCATAAGATTGTTGTAATATGCTTGTTGATAATAAGGGTTTGTTATGTGTCTATGCGATATACTTAAAGTAATAAATGTTATAAATATTTAACTTATTTCCTGATATCCCAATAGAATTCCACAAAAACATGCGAAGTTTGTCTTTGCCACATATATTTTGATCAAAATAAAATTGTTATTTGTAGAGATTTCGTGTGCAAGCCTGTCTGTGTATGTGGCATGTATTAAGAACAAGAACTATTCAAATACTTGATTCATTCCCGTTGCAACTCGTAGTGGACCGAGCGGACCGTAACGCCGATACGTGTGCTACGAGCGCTACGAGCGCTACGCCGTGCGGCACTACGCGACAGCGCGCGGCTCCGGGCGGGCGCGCCCCCGTCCTCGAGCGCGTCTCTCCGCCGCGTCGGCGAACACCGCGCTTCTCGCTAGTTCCAACTTACTTCAAACGTGACAACTATTTCATCTCGCTCATTTGTTTACTAGAAAGTCTTTTAATACGATTACCGATTCACGAACATCAACACCAGCACATCTGAAACAATCAACAGATAGGGATTGATCGTAGGCATAGGTCACGAGCGGTTGGAGTCGAAGTGATGATACTCGAGAGAAGACAAGCCATTGGGACGTCTAGTTACTGAACATGTCTTGCACTCTAGTCATCTCGCCACCGTCGTCGCTGCCGCTGCTGCTACTGATGATCCTAATGATGGTGGCAGGTGACAATCCCATATGCGGAAACTCATCTCTGTCTGTGAGTGACCTGTTTGATCCACTCAATTACGTCGAAGCCGGCGCGCGTTTTTTCCGCCGCGAAAGAGATTCACATTTACTCATCGGACCTTTCGATATATCAAAAATGTTTAAGAGAAGAAAGCCGCCGGACAGACTGCCGGGTGCTATGAGACCAGAACCCGAGTCGCTGCAATCTGCATCGCAATCTATGTCCCCTTTTACTCGGGGACCCACAATCCTCGCTGTTCAGACCTTAGCGTCAGTCACCTCAGCCAGTGCGGTGTCACGAATTCCCAAAAGAGAAGAAAACACCGGCCAACCTTTCGAAACCACGACAAATACGTCCCGTGAATTAAAAAACTCGTCTATAACTGTGTCTGATGATTTACCCTCCACAAGGCTTGGGAGAAGGCGCGAAGAGTACTTGACTGGTGGGAAAAAGGGTCCTATGGAACAGCGACCGTGGCCTGTGAAGCGCGCCGCCGTCGTCGAGGGAGACATAGTACTGGGCGGACTCATGATGGTGAGTTTATCACAACACATGAATGCGACCGACATGACGCTAGCAAGCTAGCACGCACAGTACGAACAAGCGTCAACTGATCTGCTTCTTGCATTTATACATTTTATACCAACTTTGTTATGATTACATGATGATGATGAGGGAATAAATATTCTAATTGTAAACAATATTTTTGAACAATAGACTGTAATCTCGATGCCGTACTTACAAGTCAACGTTACATTAATTAATTGTTTTACAATCAGACAAGACGAACGAATCCTACGGTCAAATCCACCGCAAGTTCTTTTTTAACTATAATGTATATATTATATTGTGTGAAAATTAGATTTACTCACATGAGAAAACAAATATAAAACATGTAAGAGATTTATAGTTAATTATGTAGTGTGTATAATGAGCGTAAAGATGCATTTAACATATCTGCTCGTGAAGGCTCGTCTACTCGGAACTAGAAATTTACAATGGCCAAATTAAATATTTATTCCTAATATACTATTTATTCACTACACTTTATCTCATGCATTTATGCGTATTACTCCGAGTAGCGAGTCGCCAGTTACATTTCTATTATTTACGTATATTGTACATTTCGATATATATTTATTTAGAGTAAATAACCTAAAATTTCTTGTAAGTATCCAAGCGTAATATCAAATAAGTTGTCGTGTGTGAGTGTGTGTTCTCAAAGACTCCTCGCGGGCCAGTACGTCCGTTACAATGTACTATAACGGAAACACTTTACTGCGGATATTATTGTAGCAATAGTGCTTTCATTGCGTTTTTTAACGTTGTAATCATTTATAACAAACCCGACAACATATTATCTTTACTATGTATATGTTGTGTATCATAGATGTCGTTTCGTCTATGCATTTGACTTATTTTACTTTGTAGATTGCTTGCTATATGGTAATAACTACGTCCGGTACCGCTACGACACACCCGAGAGGGGAGACTACAACGCCACCGGAACATTACTAGCGCCACCATATTAGATATCGGGGAGCCACTATTGACCTGCAATACCACGCTATTGACTATATCGGGGTGCTAGTAACAACTAATGACCTCAAACGCTATTGGTTGAAGTTATCGGCTCTTCATTATTCACCCTGGTGTAAGACGGCTTTGGTTGGAGATTGGCATATAAAGGGCAAGATATCGTTGATGTACACGCACTCCTATGTGGAAGTTATTGTAAGTCGAAGCTTTGCCGAGATAAATAGTTACAGTACCTACAGAGTGTTATTGGTTTCCCTGACCGACCGGCTGACTATACGTATTTTGTAACATATTTTATTTAATCGTATGGCTTATAGAGTATCCATATTTCATTATCGTCCATTGATTGATTATTCTATTTGTCGCTGCGACGTTCAGTTTATGTGGAATAGTGCAGCGACCAAATAAATAATTACAGTGCCTACAGAGTTTCCCTGACCGACCGACTGTCTATACGTATTTTGTAACATATTTTATTTTATCGTATGGCTTATAGAGTATCCATATTTCATTATCGTCCATTGATTGATTATTCTATTTGTCGCTGCGACGTTCAGTTTATGTGGAATAGTGCAGCGACCAAATAAATAATTACAGTGCCTACAGAGTTTCCCTGACCGACCGACTGTCTATACGTATTTTGTAACATATTTTATTTTATCGTATGGCTTATAGAGTATCCATATTTCATTATCGTCCATTGATTGATTATTCTATTTGTCGCTGCGACGTTCAGTTTATGTGGAATAGTGCAGCGACCAAATAAATAATTACAGTGCCTACAGAGTTTCCCTGACCGACCGACTGTCTATACGTATTTTGTAACATATTTTATTTAATCGTATGGCTTATAGAGTATCCATATTTCATTATCGTCGATTGATTGATTATTCTATTTGTCGCTGCGACGTTCAGTTTATGTGGAATAGTGCAGCGACCAAATAAATAGTCACAGTACCTACAGAGTGTTATTGGTTTCCCTGACCGACCGGTTGTCTATACGTATTTTGTAACATGTATGATGTATCACATTGTATTAAACATATACGTGCGCCGTACGACCCAGTCACTACAAGTATTTAGAATTAATGCGTTAGTTACTAAGTAAAGCCAGTAACTAGTTTATTAAAACAAAACTACAGATCTATTCAAATAAGTATGAGCTATGTATGACAAGTATGTATAATTATACTGTTACACTACAAGTACCAGTCCACAGAGAACTACACACCACTAACACCCAACATAAACCTCACAAACAACGAAGAGGCCAAAATACTAACCCTAACTAATATTATAAACGTAGATGTGAGTCTGTTTGTTACAATATCACGCCGTAACTAAACAACCGAACATCATTGTTAGAGGTTGGTAACGCCATCTATTAATTTTTATATGTATTATTTCCTCTTCCTTATTCCGCATATTTTATCTATACTTTCACACGCTATTTATTATCTATGCAGTTTATACAACCCCTTCCTCTCCAAAAAAAGAACGGAACACAAAACGCCGCCCGCGCCGCCTCTCTTCGGCTAATGATTTAAGCGAACGCACGCGTTCACGCAAAAAAATAACTTGTAGAAAAGACTGAGTTATTTATTGGATAACTGTTTACGAACATTACCGGGACGACAGTGTATATGTTGTGTGGTGATTGTGGTGAAATCGCAGAACCAGCCTAGACTTTAATAAACCACCCGGTAAGTTCCATTCGAAATCCTATCGCAAATTATTATATATTTTCATAAATTTCCACTAGGTGTTGTTGGTGTCAGGATTCTTCAATAAAACAGTGGTAGACTTTTAACTTCAGTGGATTGTATTACTTTTTAACAATATACATAATCGTATTTAACGATCCGGTGACTAGTAGTCCGGTGAAGCTGTGAAGACCCTGCCAGGTTAATGGCGTAGTCAGTTCGAGAAAAAAAAAACGTTTGTCACCGGATCGTTAAATACGATTATGTATATTGTTAAAAAGTAATACAATCCACTGAAGTTAAAAGTCTACCACTGTTTTATTGAAGAATCCTGACACCAACAACACCTAGTGGAAATTTATGAAAATATATAATAATTTGCGATAGGATTTCGAATGGAACTTACCGGGTGGTTTATTAAAGTCTGAATACGTGTATATCGGAATGAAACGAACTAAAACTATTCGATTCAGTTCGATGAGGGTAAAAACAAAACCCTCCCACCATGTGTATATATGTGCACGTGTGTGAGAGAGATGATCTCATATGTGTGTTCAAGTGATGTAGGTGAGTCACTGTATCGCGATAATAATATCACGAGGGCTCCGCGCGGGGACGACCTAGGCTCGAGATATTACTGAGAACCGCGATGTGTGCGGGAGCTAAAAAGGATCGATTACAAAAGCGCGGGCGCAACACGCATTTAATAAGATCGAATTTAAATTTACTTAACGGCGACGGCGCCGAAATCTAAAAATAGACATAACAAAAATTATTATTATTGAACGGTTGTTTTTAGGGGAAGATAGACGTAAATACGCGATTCACTCTATCTTATATGAGTTATTTATTTTGAACAGCTGCGCGCGCGAGCCGTTGTAATGTAGCCGCGATGGCTGGAAACCTATGTATTGCAGTGACGGATCCTAGAAGAGGATTTCGGGCGGTTTCTTCGTATGCCGAGATCTCCGAGATCTCGTGGAAGATGAGTAATTGACCTGCGTAGTCAATACTCGATAGGGAGAAGGAATAGGCGGGGTGATCCTGTGAAGGATTAGCCGCCGGAGGTCTGGGAATGGGCTGGGACACGGGCTTAGGAGCCCACGGAGCCTGAGGGGCCCGGTAGGGGCGGGGGGGCGCGCTAGTCGCGGGTGCGGACGCTGCCGGTGCACGAGACGTGCTCGGCAGGCTCGGGAAGGCCTCTCGGGACATGAGAGGCGGGGGTCGGGGGCGGGCGGGTGCGGCGGCCGCCTTAGACGGCGACGCCTGCCTGGGGTAGCGAGGGCGCTTTGTGCGCGGGGCGCGGGGACATCCGCGATAATTCGCGGTATGACCCACGCCGCGGCACAGAACACAGCTCGGGGGATCGGGGGAGTCTTTAGTGCGAGAACACTCCTTGGTGGAGTGGTCGCCGAGGCACTTAACGCACCTGGGTTTCAGGAGACAGTTTCGTGCGGAGTGTCCGTACACCTGACAGTTGTGACACTGCGAGGGCACAGACGTTTTGCGCGGCGGCTCGACGATAACGCCGGAGAGGCCGCAGAGGGATGTGAGATTGAAGATCGCTTTCCCTTGAGGGGTGCGATCGAGGACAACGAGAACCATATCATATGGAGCCCTGGTGCGCGGAGAGCGCATACGATGAACCTCGCGAACAGGAATCTTCTGTTCTTTGAGGTCGTCGGAAATGTCGTAAGTCGGGAGTTCTGAAGGAACCCTACGGATCACAACCCGTAGTTTACGCTCCTCTTCGAGAGAGTGCGTGAAATAACCCCACTGGTTGTCCCGAAGGAAACGAGTGAGGTCACGATGGGCGGTGGACGTGGCTACCTTCACCTGAATACCTACAGCGGTATTGAGGAAGGGAGTGGAGCGGGGGAAAACATGTGAAACCTCCCTGCCAGAGAGGCAGGGGGGCGCGCCTTAATGAATTTAACGGACTATCCCGAGTCCGGATCAAAGGGAGCTGTGGGCGAGCCGACCCATTCATGCTGAAACCAATAAAAGTTTAAGCGTGGCTCTACAACCATTAAACGAAAATATTGATTTATGATTTAAAATTTACATTTTCCCCTGATTTCGCATTTCCAAATAGCACATATAAAGTATGGACCAGACATAAAGTACACTAAAATGTGCATATCTCTCAACAAACATACTCGTAGAAAGATTTTGGTACTAAGTATCCAAAGGTAATGTTGAAAATAACCATATAACCAAATAACCATAACTTGGTTACAGCTAATACATGATCTGAATTTAAATTTTTCTAGCCTACACTTAGCCACTTCTGGAATTTGAATTCTATTTTCTCGAATTTAACTAGAATTAATCATTAGGAATATCGTACAACTAGTAATAGATGAAAATAAGAACGGGCCAATCAGAGAAGAGTAAGCGAACGTCGTTAGTTTATTAATTTTTTTATGCTTTATAGATAATTGTGTATTTCATGGAAGTAACAGGAATTGAAATAGTTTCAAATTGGCAAATACACATTATGTTAAAAACATAATTTTTAATATTTTATATATTATTATGTTTTTAATATTTTATAGGTTTTAGCATTTCACCACAATCTTATCTGATGTTAAATGACGATTTGGTCTAAGGTGCTAAACACGTTAAACCTAGAGGGCGGTGGGGGACTGGCTCTCGAGTGCAGCTGTCGGAATACACCCAATAGGCGCTTGGCGACAGATTTTCAACTCGAAGGTGGTACCTTACCTAGCGAACCTAGAAAGAGTCCTACCACCACGCAAATTTACGTGATCGGTTGAAATTCTTTCTTAAGCGCAGAATTTGTGTAAGCCAGCTATGAAGTGTTTGAAGCTTTTGTGGTTACATGATATTTTTCCAGTTTTTTTTTTCAACTGACTATGCCATTGACCTACCAGGCCTTTACTACTAAGGCGAACGCTTAAGGCACTCAGCCGATTTTATTTGAAAATCAGTTCAAGGGTGCACGGCACACTTAAGCTTGGGCTGTTGCCTAGGTTACGCAACATCGCGAATCTAAGCTAAGCTAATGTGTACCACACGAACTCTAAAATGTTTGCGGAAATGAGCCACCCTAATATACATTCAGGCCAGCAAAGCCGCAAACAAAAGCTAGTAACAAATAAAAGCGTAACCATCGTTCTTTATTCATATGGCCGAAGTAGATTATTTAAGTTGAATACTATTCTGTATTTTCTTTTCAGACACGGGCACTTTTATCAACTACATCATTTGTTATCATAGTAATATAACTGTTATGGTTTAAGTATGAGTATTGTCTCGGTATATAATACAAGCGTGTTCTCAGGTGCACAGCCGGTCGGAGAGCGCTACCTGTGGGCGGGTGATGGCGCAAGGTGGCGTGCAGGCACTTGAGGCGATGCTATTCACGCTGGACGCGACGCGAGCACTCTCTCCGCCAGGGGTCCGGCTCGGCGCGCACGTACTCGACGACTGTGATAATGATACATATGGTCTCGAGATGGCCCTTGATTTTATTAAGGGTGAGCCTTCACTGTACATCACATGAGTCACCTGGCCTCATTCTCACCCGCTGCCACTCCGCAGGTTCCATCAGTAACATCGAAGACGCCGAGTATACGTGCAACGCGACAGCTGTTCGGAAAATTATCTCAGGTGTAGTGGGCGCGTCCTCCAGCGTCACCTCCGTGCAAGTCGCGAATTTACTGCGCCTCTTCAAAATCCCGCAGGTGTGATGAGCACCTAAAAGATACCCCCAGCGGTGCACAGTTACTTACCCGATACGTTTTATTTGAAGGTGTCGTTCTTTTCGACGTCCCCGGAGTTATCGAACAAAGCACGCTTCGAGTATTTCACGCGCACCATTCCGTCGGATCTACATCAAGTGCGCGCAATGGTTGAGATTGTCAAGAAACTTGGCTGGCGATACGTCTCCGTCGTTTACGAAGAGTCCAACTACGGCATAAAGGTAAACTCATTTTAGAGTTAAGTCCCAGAGAAAGCTCGAGAATTACATATCTTCGTTCGACAGGCCTTCGAAGAGTTGGAAACGCTGTTAGCTCGTAATGAGATTTGCATCGCTGTGAAGGAGCGGCTAGCGAAGGACTCGGGTGAAGCAGATGAGCACGCCTACGACGCTACGGTAGCACGGTTGCTGACGCGCCCACGAGCGAGAGGTAAGACCCCAACAAACACCAAGTTGGGCATTGAATCGTTTCTATTGCTAACCGAGTTCTATATGCAGGGGTGATCGTCTTCGGCTCAGACCAGGAGGTGGCAGGAGTAATGGCAGCAGTGGCTCGTGCGGGCGCGACGGGCTCGTTCGGTTGGGTTGGCTCGGATGGCTGGAGTGCACGTGCTCTCGTATCTGATGGAAATGAGCTCGCTGTAGAGGGAACCATCAGCGTGCAACCCCAAGCGAACCCTGTGCGTGGCTTCGCTGAATACTTCCTCAACCTCACCGTTGAAAATAACTCTAGAAATCCCTGGTTTGTAGGTAATTTTTCCGATATATATTTTGAATGCGGTGCATGAGAACCACTCAGAACTTAGTCTCTTTTAATATTGGCTAAATTCTAAATAGCAAATAATAACGTTAGGATATCATACTTTTCACAACTATATCATTTATTTGTTTGACAGAATTCTGGGAAGACCAGTTTCGCTGCCGGTACCCGGGTGCAGCACTGACACCGTACAACGCGCAGTACTCACGCGTCTGCTCCGGACGCGAGCGTCTCTCCGCCGACAACACCGTGTTCGAGGCACAGCTGCAGTTTGTTGCAGATGCCGTATTGGCATTCGCATACGCTATAAGGTCCCACATCATCTATACTATCTTTACTCTGTCGCAGAAATAGAGTTATGCTGTGTCGCTTTGCTCTTCTAGTAAATTTTAAAATCTATTAGCTGATCCGGCTAGGTGTTGCTATGGCTTAGTTATTATATGTTGAATTAAGTAAAACATGTATACCATGAAATAATCCAGAGTTGGAAAAGAAATTCAATATTACAACGTGGCGGCCACTATGAGATACCTATAACAGCCGGTCCGACAGTTTTCTGTCAACTAATTTAAAGTGCCATCGGATCGAGATTGATGAAACTCATAATTAATAATATTAATGAACGTTGACAATAATTTAATTTGTAAATAAAAAAATATTGCAGCCATTAATCGAAATATAAGTTATCTTACTTTTCAAGTTGGACCAAATTATACATAAATGCCAAATTTCATTAAAATTGGTTGAGTACTTTCAAAGTTTAGCGTGGAAAAAAATCATGACATTGAATTTTTATATATTAAAGATGGCCAGTTTCGAAGCTTATTTTAATTGCATACTTTATACTTCAGAGACATGCACTCGGAACTGTGCGGAGGCAAGCCAGGTCTATGCGACGAGATGCGTCCTGCCAGTGGGTCGACGCTTCTTCGTTATCTGCGACAAGTACGCTTCACAGGTCTCCATTCCCTGTGGTTCAGATCGGCATAACGTTATAGTCGCTGAGTGTAACATTCACCCCATATTCCATTTTCGTACAGGTCTCAGTGGTGATGAGTTTCACTTCGACAGCAACGGCGACGGCCCGGCGCGGTACAACATTCTTCACTTTAAGCAGGTATCGCGTGGCGAGTATCGATGGCTGAAAGTCGGTCGGTACTTTGATGGTGAGCTTGAACTCGATATGAACGGTAAGACAGCGCCCCCAATTTTTTTGCTTTCGCACAATATTCTGATTCTACCTATATTTATTCATAGTGGTTTTTTCCTCTATAGCGATCCGGTTTAAGTGGGAGGAACCGCAACCTCCAGAGTCCGTATGCAGTGCCGAGTGTGAGCTGGGACAGGCGAAGCAGTACGCGGAGGGTGAACGCTGTTGCTGGCATTGTTTCAACTGTTCGTGGTACGAGATCGTGTCGACACGTTCCGACTCGTGCGTTGAATGCGAACGCGGCACTCTGCCGGACTCGGAGCGCCGCTCCTGCGTGGCGGTCGCAGAGCGAGCAGCGCGGCCGGCGGAGCGCGCGGGTGCCGCGGCGCTGGCGGTGCTGGGGCTGGTTTTTTTTTCTGGCGGGGACGGCGGCGGCGGCGAGCGCGTGGGCGGCGCGAGCTCGCACTCCTCTCGTGCGCGCTAGCGGTCGCGAGCTCAGCCTAGTGCTGCTCGCTGGTATCGCGCTTTGTTATCTTGTTACTCTCGCGCTACTTTTGCGACCGACGAATTTCTTATGCGCACTACAGAGGTGAGTGTGTGGCAGGAAACGAGTTTTGCAACCCCTTTCCGCTTCAGACTCACCAGTTTGGTTGCAGGTTTGGCACGGGCTTCAGCTTTACAGTGGTTTACGCGGCGCTACTCACAAAAACCAATCGCATCGCGCGTATCTTCGCTGCGAGTAAGCGATCGGCGCGCCGGCCTTCATTTATATCGCCAAAATCACAACTATTGATCTGTGCGGCGTTAGTATCCATACAGGTGTGCAAAGCTTAAAATCTGTGGTACTATCGGTGCGCAAAAACATTGGCAGTATGACATTAATTTGATTCCTGCAGATTATAATCGCAGTCGTGTGGCAGTTGGTGTCTCCGGCACGCGCTGTTCGTCACCATCCCACTCGCGAGGACAACATGTTGGTTTGCAACTCGTACGTGGACGCGTCCTATACTATTGCATTCTTCTATCCGGTCGTGCTCATCATCACCTGCACTGTTTACGCTGTTCTCACCCGCAAAATACCTGAAACCTTCAACGAGAGTAAACACATAGGTACACGATTAGCGAGTAGACTATCCATTAATGTATCGTTTTAAATTTTAATAAAAATATTTGTAATCTGGGAAGAGTTCCACAATGCAAAGTTCCAACTTTTTAAATTACATTCATAATACTCGGATAATGTCATCTCAAATTAAACAACAGGTTTCACGATGTATACGACATGCGTAATCTGGCTTGCATTCGTGCCACTGTACTTTGGTACCGCGCACCATCTTCCGCTGCGAGTCACCAGCATGGCCATCACTATCTCTCTCAGCGCCACCGTCACTCTAGTCTGCCTGTTCGCTCCCAAGGTGATTCCCAACAATCTTATTTAAAGCCCACAAGTGTGCCTGCCGTACACTTACCTATATCCTGTTTCCGTCAGATGTATATCATTGTGGTGCGACCCGAGAGGAATGTTCGCGCGAGCCTCATGCCTGCGCGGTGGCGTGCTGCGCGGTGTGCAGGGGGCGCGGCAGGAGGAGCCGTGTGTGCGGCACTGGTGGGGGCGGCGCCGGTGCCTCGCGCCTCCGAACTTACGCCCTCCACAGACTTTTCTGCGCTACATGAACCGCTCGCGAGCCTCGACTCGAAACTCGAGCACCGCTCCGTGCAGACGGACGAGTCAACTCTGCAACAGCCTGATACTAAAGCCACCCGATCACTTCTATTGGACGCGCGCTGCTTGCAGGAGGATGCGTTGCCGATGTTAGCGACGCGGGCTCTTGTGCGTACAGCTGCACCCGTGTTGGCTCTCATGTCCTCAGTGCGGCCCTCTCAGAACAAGAAGGATGAATTCGGGTTATAGCGCAAGGCCCGAAGGCGTCGGCCTGTGCTCGTGTGACGATAGACGCTTTATCCAGAGTGTCGCGAAACGAATTGTGATACTAGTCGTTAACATTAAAAATATTAAGAAATGTCAAGAATATTCTGTCTGTCACTTATGTTACCTATAAAAATAAACTCAATGATAAAAGAAGATCAGCGCGTTTCTTAAAGTTCCCCACTCTAGCTTGAACAGCGTCAACTCATACACATAATGCAGAGATGAGATTCGCTTATTTAGTATCCTTGTCCCTTTCCGTCGGTGATTAAGAAGAGGCCGGCGAAGTCAGTGTACTTCAGTATCAACAAGAAAGTCAGGGTCAACGCGTCTTAAGGTAATTTTTCTTTTATATTAGTCATCGTGGTACCTTTATACCTAGGACAAATATATTTTTCAACTACATCTATACATTATCCCTGAGTAACATAAGTTATATTTTTTAGTAGATAAAAATAGGGATCCCTACTAAAATTTCAATAATGTAATCCAAGGTATGAAAAATATTGCCATAAAATGACTTACATCGCATGCGCTGCGGAAACTATGAATGATAGAACAAAAATATGTTGTGACACCAATATTTAAAGAGGAAACGTTGTATTTTTACATTTTTGTAACTTTGTATGTTTACAACGAATAAACTCAAAACTACTATTATGGAAATGGAACGAACTAAACTATTATATTCAGTTCGATAAGGGAAAAAAAACAAAACCTACCATATGAGCACGTGTGTGAGAGGTGATCTCGTGTGTGAGTACAAATGATGTAAGTGACCCACTGTATCGCGATAGTAACAGCTCGGGGGCTCCATCCGAGGACGACCTCGTTTCGAGATATTACTGAAGAGCCGCGATGTGTGCGGGGACGAAAGAGTGGACCTTCCTTCGCGACCACAAGGGAGGGTTCCGCGTGCGTGGGCGCAAACACGCATATTAAAATATCGAATTTAAAAGTATATTGAACGGCGTCGGCGCTGGAATCCAAAAATAGAAATAACATCGATTTTTTTCCGGCCCATCATCAAAGGTGTCATTAGTACTGTTGCCTGTCTTCGGTTTCGGAAGCGGTCTCCTAATACCCAGTATATTTAGGAATGGGCGATATTGAAAAATCATGCGATAAAATAAAGAAACGAAACGAAATAATAACTAATCTTCATAAAATTAGTATACTAAAAATTACATTGTAAAATTGATTTAAAGTAAGTTTTTGATAGAGGTAGCAGAATCTGAAAATATTTACACATTTACAATAAAAAGATCTTTAAAAAAAAATCTTATGTAGGACTAACTAAAATTGGACTGAACTGATTTTAAAATATTAGGACTCAGATGCAAAAGGACATTTAAACACATTTTATATCCACGACTATTGACTATTGAAACAACATTCAGTAAATTATATTTTAATATTCTTGATTGTATTTGTCATCTTGTTTTCTTTTCCATACATTAATTTTATTTATTATAAATGAATTTATGTTTACCTTTTCTTTTGTTTTTGGTCAATTTCTTTTGTTCTTTTTGAAATGTTGTTAAATATTTAATGTTACATAATTTAATTTTTCAATGTCTTTAATAGTGTAAGTTGTATTGATGTTATAGAGTGTTGTAGGTTTTCAGTCTAGTATACTGCTTCTTATTATTGTTATTATATTATTCATCGGACTGTTGACTGTTGCACTATCCGCAATTGTAAATAAATAAATTTGTTGTAGACACTAATACCACGTTCTGGGACATAATGATCGTAACTAAATGGGTTATACATCGAGTGTAACATAGAACATAGTGGCGTGTGTAGGCTTGTCTTATTCCGGGATCACTTGGTACATATCTAGTTCTAAATCTAGAGTCTAGAGTCTTTAATGTGTTCATACCAAAAGTAAAATCGTCTTTAGCAAGAAGATTTAGTTACTTTCTCCATCCATTTTTATACAATAAAGTAAACAAATCCTGTAACATCCAGGGCTGTAACCCATGGGAAGCAAGACATAAGATCCATTCATGGCTTCAAACTTTAAGTTATAAACACACTGAAGAGCTTTTAAAGTGATCATATGACATATATTTACATAACCATACACAATCAGACACACACACGAACACACGCGAGCGCGGTTAAAACGCTGTTAATCGGATAGACAAATCGTCCTGAAGTAGAAATCCACAAGACAGGCCTCGAGCCTAGTGTGGAGATCAATGTCTAATCTAGTACATAAGTAGAAAGAAACATTGTTATATTATCAATATATGTAAGCCTAGGATAAGTTGTTTG
>MU160458.1:59279-79106 GCA_015888305.1 Antheraea pernyi | reverse complement strand
ACAGATAACTTCTACTGTAAAACTTATTAAACACGCCTGCCTATACAAGGTTGACTGAATATGACTGCATGCCGAGAACTGAATATCGGGTTAAGTGGCGCGCCTTTGGCGCAATGTGGTAACAAAATGTCTTTTTTTATATCATAGGAGGCAAACGAACAGGTGGGTCACCTGATGTTCAGTGATCACCTCCGGCCATAGACACTAACAACACCAGGGGTGTCGCAAATGCGTTGCCAGCCTGTGTTTGTGTGGTGGGAGGAGGGGGAAGAATAGGGGATGGGGGATGGCGAGGGGCGGTGGGCCTCCGGCGTTCTGACTAATCGAACGAAATGCAAAAAATACTATATTCCTTAAATTTTCTAGATTTATGTACCAAAATAGTAAAGGTGAAAATATTGTTTCTTTTATTGTTTTGACGCTTGCTTATCTCCGTAACGGCCAGTTGTATATGAAAAATTCTTGTTTTAATGTTATAGAATACTAGCCGACGCGGCGGACGTTTTCCAGCCCTGATAGTAAAAAAAACCTTGAAGTAAGTCTATATGCTGTCGGTGACTTTTTTGTAGGCATTATCAAGCTCTAGAATTTTTATCTAGATTCAATCATATATCTCTCATCGTTAAGGCAGCGTTCGTAAGAGACCTTTTCGTTCGACCGTTTTTTCTCCAACTTACTTTCCAAATCCGACTACCACAAAAAAGTACATTCATTTCATATAGCCCCTATGACACACATAACCTGGTTTTCTATTGGTAAAAAAATCGTCTTGGTAGATCCAGAGATTACCCCCTACAACATCACAAACTTTACCTCTTTATAATATTAATATAGACTAGCGTTTGTCTGCAACTTCACTCGTTTTAATATAGATTTAACCTACCCCTCGGGAACTGAACAGAACGTAACAAATAATCTTGAATTCGCATTTACAGTAATTCATGCGTGCATGCGTCTTTTATCCAGTAATCATTTTATTCTATAAAATACAACCGTCTGCCCGCGACTTCGTTCACGTGGAATAGTTACTTTAGACTGACGCTAACTTTAACTCGCGACTTCGTTTACGTAGAAGGAGAATATATTTTTAAATAATACGTACCTTAACCCCGATTTTGAAACATTTTTTATTAGTGTTCCGCTCCTATTGGTCTTAGCGTGATGATATTTAGCCTATAGCCTTCTTCGATATTGGACCAGTAGTGCCTGAGATTAGCGCCTTCAAGCAAACAAACTCTTGAACTATATAATATTAGTATAGATTAGTTTTTTTTTAAATATTTAAAAGCATTTCTAATAGTTTATACACTATCAATATTAGAATGACTTATGCTTGCAATGTATAAAAATATAATTACAATCCTTTCTGGATAAAATTGTAAGACTACTAAGAATATAATTTACGATTACTATATAACTTCATCTGTGTTATACTTAATGCACAGAGGAAAATTATAAGCACCACACCGATTGCCCCATATTTCCACAGCAAAAAAAAACAGATAACTGAATGCGCGAAGTGATTATCAAAATTGTAGTTTCTTAATACTTTTTACACGAAAATATGGTAATAATGCTTATTAGATAAGTGCGAATATATTTTTTATAAATTATTAAAATATCTTTTAGCAAATTACTTCACTATGCCTGATGGTAAGCACAGTAAAATCCAATAACAATGGCGACCACCGAGTGACACACTATCCATCGCCAGTCGCCGCTGTCATGCCGGCCTGCGAAAAGCTGGATATGCACAGGCTGATCCCGAAACGCGACCCGCAGAAGCGTATCACTATGAGGGGCTTTTTCGCCATACGTTGCGACCCAGTCAGGCTGTAAAACCCTACCACCCCGCTTTCGCCATTGCCTCATTCGTTATTCAGCAGGGTGCACCACGTGCAGGTCAGGTTGGCTTGGGTGTCTCAAGTCTTATAATGATATAGAATACACCTTACTCCCGAATTTAAAGAGTACTAAGTATATGTGTTATAAATGTCATTTTAAAACGTTCTAGAAACTTCAATCCCTTGTTTTTATGAGTTGTGTAAACGAGTCACGACCTTCCTAACTGGACAATGTAGCGAATATAAAGAACGAATGTGGACTAGATCTGTGTAAGATGTAAATACTATCCCAAATATAACACGTCTTTGTGAAAGTAAATTTGTTAGACTTTTGTCTTTGTGTATCCAAGTAATTTTTTTCTACTAAAGAAGACATTTGATTACAGGCTTCGTTAAATTGTTCGACCTTGTTAGCAGGCTCAGCATTTTATTTCAACAAAAGTATACCTTCCCGTCAGCGATAATTACTTAGCTTTGTCGACAACGATTTTATATTTCTAATTATTTGCAATACTAAAAAACTGTCGAATAATTAGATTTTTTTGTCTTAATTATTTCCAAAATCTCTTTGTGCCCTGAAATACGTGACTCATTAAGGACTAATAAGCGATCGGTGTAGTATCTGGTTTTTTTTCTACGAATTGGACTGCGAAAGAAATTTTATTCAGGAACATTGAAGATTTTGAATGGAATAATATAAGTGGTTATGATGGTGGTAGAGCCACGCTGAAACTATTATTGATTTCAGCATGAATGGGTCGGCTCGCCCGGGGTAGTACCACCCTCTTATAGAAAACCGACGTGAAGTAACAGTGCTTGCATTGTTGCGTTTCGCTCGGTCAGTGAGAGCGCCGGAGACCCATCTCCCCTCCCCTCTCCTCTCCCTTTCCCTCCCCTAACCTTTCCCTCCGAAAGATGGCAACGCACTTGCGACTCCTCTGGGGTTGTTAGTGTCCATGGATGGTGGTGATCACTTAACAGCAGGTGACCCACATGTTCGTTTGCCACCTATGACATAAAAAAAAGTAATATATTTGAACACATTATTAGGGACTAAAGATAAGCAAGCAATAAGCAATACAAGCAATGGCTATATTCGATTATTTCTTATAACGCTCCATTCCATATTGCTACCTGGAAGCTGATCAATACATATGATTGGATTAATCAAGATACTCCATAATTACATTATTTTGACGTCGAATAAGATAACTACTTTACCGAGTTACGACAAAAAGCAACGAAGAAGTACTGTTAGAACTATTCAGGTAAGTATTCAAATCTAAACCATATAATATAGCCGAAGGACAGTATCTAAAGTGGCAATAAAAAAAGGATTTCAACTATTTTAAAACCACAAAGTGGTCTTACCCTCTCCTTATAGTTAGGTATAGGACATACATATATTACATTTGATTTCACCTGTCAAATAATTAAAATCCTCAAATATACTATAACTGCCTTTTCAAATTTCAAAGATTATTGGATAGTATTTCAGAAGAACGTTTCTCAAAATTGAAAGGTTATTAGTTTTGAATCCTGTGCGGGTCGGAAGAAATTAGTCGCCTAACGAAGCTCTCTTTGATAGCGGTTTCCGAGCATCACTGGTTTAATATTAGTTTACTGTGAGCCACAGTTGCCTACAGGTATCTATCAATAAGCCCATCCATTTATGTGTATCAATGTTTCAGTGGAACACAAGATTTAGTGATGATTTTGCTGTCAACATAGTTTTAGATATCAATATTGTAGAATAACTTGGATGAAGGCTGGTGGAGAACTTCATACATTTCATTCTTATTGAACAAAAATAGAGAATTATAACAATAACAGATTGATAGGTTACTAATCGTTGATTGTATCTAGGTCTTCAAATGTACTGTGAAAAACTAGTTATGGTTGATTTGTTTAAGCATATTGAATTTTTGGATAAGATACTGAATTGCGTTGATGTTTTATTCTGTTACTTACGGTTTGTAATATAGTATCCCTCTGTGTGGTAATTCATGAATTATTATATAGATATCTTCAAGAAATTGACATACGGTTTATGTAGTATAAACTGCAATGTAACGTAGAAGTCTAATAAAGTTCAGCGGTGAAAGTTCCATCACTGCCCCTATTTCTGTCCCAAAGCAGCAGCGTTCGCGTCGTTTATGGACAACTGTAACCCCAAGAAATCACTGTTATATTGCTGACATTGAAAGCGTATTTCAATTCTCTTTTGTGAAGCCTCATGTCACTAGCGTGTGCATAATGAATGTTCTAGAGAACACTATTCGCTAATTTTCTACATTTTAGGGTGTGTGGATGAGCAACCAGCGAGGTAATAATGGAGATTTGTTATAAATAGCCGTAGCGGTCATTTTAAATTGGACTTAACGCTTGTTGTTGCTTCAACTCTAGAAACACGAATTCACTCGTGGAGTATATCTCTTTTTCGAGTATAGATATATTATGCAGATACATTATGTATGTTACATAATTATTTATATGCTCAATTAGTGCATGCAGTAAAGTAATTCATCTTCGAAAAGCATTTAGGAGAAATTTCATTATTAAATATTGGCAAAGCTATTAGTTAAAGTGATTTCACTAATGGTTACTCTTCAAAATAAATTTACCTACCTCAAATCCCATTATAGTTTATTTAATTAATGAGGAAAGCTGTTAAAATAAAATAAAAGATACGATACATAAATTCAAACCCAAACTAAATTTAAGGCAGGTACGACAAGAGATATAAATCTTTGAAAGCGTTGATTCAAAGCACAAACTTGATAAAATAAATGGGTTCGTTGAAGTCGACCTAAATGAGAGCCCATTACCCAAATCTGTCTACCAGTCAAATAAAACGATTGACCTAAGTCAAAATGTAGTTAATGAAATATCGCTTCATGTACTAGATTATTTTATCACTTTATAATAAATGCTGAAACGTCATCGTGTTTTAGATAACAAAAGTGAATATGTTGACGAATATCGTTTAATTTAAGATTGATTTAAAGTAACCGAGATGTATTTTTGAACTTTATGGATTTATAGTGTTTGACCAGAACACCTGATAAGTATGACATTAGAGCGACTCCCAAAGAGTCTCAAGTGTAGATACGGAAACGATTAATATGCGTAAATAATTTCTAACATGACGCAAAAATGCGGATGTTAGTAAAATCTTATCACTATACTGTAACTGTAATATGTTGGATTGCAGAATTGCTAAATGCTCGACTGAAGTGAAAGCTATGCTGTTTACACCGTACTATCATCAGTCTTACAAATACAGCCTGTGGGTCAACTACACGCAAAGGACATACAGCGCTCTACGCCTACAGTACCACGTATCACGTGGAATTGCGGAGGAGTGGAGAATTGATAGCGTTCACGCTATTATGTGCAAGCAGAGCGCCTTACTCATGTGTAGGATACGCGACAGCACCAGCAGCAACCTAAATGCTGAAGGTGGGACAGTCCCATACTGAGACATTGGGTACGCCTATATACCACTGTGGCGTTATTAAATTGTTGTTATTCGTAGTGGATGCAAGTAGTAACACTACAAGTTGTGTGTCTACGAACGAAATGGAGTTTAGTCTGAAATAAAAGGTTTTGATTTGATATAATATGGTTTCACCATAATATCTACCTTGATCGAAAGCCCAGATTCATTGTTCGACATAAGTCTTTATCGCTTCGATATTGAAGCATATTTTGATACCAGCGTCTTTATCAAGTTATTATGTGCAAGCAGAGCGCCTTACTCATGTGTAGGATACGCGACAGCACCAGCAGCAACCTAAATGCAGAAGGTGGGACAGTCCCATACTGAGACATTGGGTACGCCTATATACCACTGTGGCGTTATAAAAATAATTTGTTGTTATTCGTAGTGGATGCAAGTAGTAACACTACAAGTTGTGTGTATACGAACTAAATGGTGTTTAGTCTGAAATAAAAGGTTTTGATTGGATATATCAAAATATATATATATCATCATAATATCTACCTTGATGGAAAGCCTAGATTCATTGTTCGACATAAGTCTTTATCGCTTCGATATTGAAGCATATTTTGATACAAGCATATTTATCGAGTTCAGCTGTTACAACAATATATATTAAATTAATAAATATTACAATTCAAATAATTAAGCAACGGTACCACTCTACGGTTTTGCAATTGTCCGTAACATTTTAAGATTAGTCAATGGTGGAAGTTTAGGAGTTAAATTTGCAAGTATAAATTGATAAACTTAACGCTGTTTTCCTTAGAATATCCCCAAAATGTTATCGCTTCGATATTGAAGCATATTTTGATACCAGCGTCTTTATCAAGTTCAGCTAATACATTAATATATATTAAAATAATAAATATTACAATTCAAATAATTAAGCGACGGTACGGTTTTGCAATTGTCCGTAACATTTTAAGATTAGTCAATGGTGGAAGTTTAGGAGTTAAATTTGCAAGTATAAATTGATAAACTTAACGCTGTTTTCCTTAGAATATCCCCAAAATGTAAATGGGTTAAATAAAAGATAAAGTGTTCAGACCGTTTCATTCTTACTCGAGATATATTTGTATCATTCAAATTGAGATATATTAGACTGTGTAAAGTGTTATACTCGGCTTTGTTATGTAAATAATAAAGGAAAATTCGCCAGACGCTGTTTACTCAACTGCTCCTTTCTGCTTCATATACCTAGTAATAACCTTTGGATGGTTAGATGAAATAAGAAAACGTGGTAATCCCGCAACTGTTAAAGATGTGCGAAAAAACGTGACTGTAAATTATAAATTGGGTTCATCGTGTCCCAGTGTTTTCTTCAGTAAAAAACTTTTTACATTGCAAAATGGAAAATATTTATATACAAATTGGTAATTGTTACTTCGATCTCTTGAAAATTGGTTTTACTGCTTCATAGTAAGAACGTGTTCTATTAGGAATATTTTTGGGTTGTTTTTTCTTTGTATTGTTGTTTTAATAACGTAGCAATATTTTTACAAACTATTATTTTACCTATGTTCAGTTTTATTATAAAATATACGAGGAATCTTGCGTGTGCTACAGTCTTATCAAAATTGAGCTACAAGTACCGGAGACTGATCTGAACAAACAGATACTTTAGTTTTACTTTTATGTGTATTCATTTATTATTTTTATGTGTATAGTTTATTGACGATACAATTACATAAAACTTGGTTACTAGGCTTTAACTAAAATTATGAGATCTCAGTCGTTTTTGTCACTTTGATCATTCGTTTTGTATTCTCAAATGTACCTGTTGGTAATAATCCAATAATTATTATTAATAGATATATTAGAATAATATTATAAGCATATATCAACTGACTAATTCTTCGAAACAATGTTATTGCTCAGTTGAACCTCGCAACCTATATAATAGTTATCTATAGCTTACTCAACGTGAACATATCAACGTTGGTTAATAAAAGGAAAGTCGTTAAATGTATAGAAAAGCGTTCAGTGCCTTTGTCAGAATTACGTCATCGGCTATATAAATACTTAGTTCCTTTGATAAAAATAGAAGAAGAAAATTTCTTCTAAATTTATCTCGGTAAAACTTATACAAAACTAATATTTAACACTTAAGTTTTATAAGAAACTCATGCAAAATATTCTAAGGTGATGTGCATAACCTAAAGCTGTATTAAGTTTCTGTTGATGATACTTTAGTTTCTTGGTGATTAAGTAACTCTTCTAGCTGAAGTTAGCGTCGTAGTCATAGCCATAGTAGTCAAGTTTTCCAATAAAACTTAACCGTTCACGAATATTCTGATACAATAAGATATATGCTCAAATATGGCTCAGTTAGTCTTAAAGTACCATGTTCCTAATGTTAAAAATCAAACAGTAGAATGGAATATTCCTATAAAACTATTCCTATCAAGAGAAATATCTAACTTTTATCACATCTGCTTTATAAAAACACATTGCGAGTGACAATATACGTTATCATTCAGTGCAAATTTTTGGAAAAGGTTTAAATAATATTCATACTAAGACTCGCCTTCCATATTTTCGATAGTTTTTGGTCAGTAGTATCTATTTATTCCAGAGATAGTTATGTTTCAAAATAATACTACTTGTCACGAGTGCTTGTTTGGCATTATGTACGTAAACATCACTGTTCATATGGATGATAAGATAATATTCGTGTATAACACTCATCGGATCCAGTCTGTTTGAAGTTGCTACGTGAAACCAATTTTATATAACACTGTATTTTTTTTATTGTTCGTGTTTTAATGTTGCTATGGATTTGCTTCTTGAGCCAGTACTGGAGTTAGCGGTGTATTAAACTGAGTACTGATGTAATTTGCTAAGGTGTTGATAGACTCACGTTATACTATTTTTGTTTGTGACTAATATTACTAATGTCTGCTTAACTTATTGTCTCTTGCATGTCCATTTGCGAAGCATTATTTGCTATTTAGTTCATCTATCCGAGAACTTCGTCCTCAGAGACATGTTCTATTTTTAAATATTCCTTATTAAAATGTTTTAAATTAAAAATTAGTAACATTTTTTTAAATTGTAGAACGGCAAAATGACTGCACTGAGCCTGATGGTAAGCACAGTACAAACAACGGCGATCACCGAGAGATACACCCTCTTCCAGCGGTTGTCGTTGTCATGCCGGCCTGCGTAAATGTCTCTTCACATTACGCTTGAAGGACCCCATGTTATAGGAAGGAGGGAACACACTAGTCGGGAGATCGTTCCGTAGCTTCATGGTACGGCAAAAATAAGATGTAGCGAACTTTTTAGTTCGTGCCCAGATAGGTGTGACCGTAAAACTGTGGCTCCGAAGACCAGCGCGCGTGGTTCGGTTGTAAAAAGGAGAAGAAGGGATTAATTTGAATAACTCTTCAGAACACTCGCCATGATACAGACGGTACCACAGGCTCAGTGAGTCAATCTCTGCGCAACTGAAGCGGTAAACAATATATCGAAGTAGTTGTGGTCGACGGGTTTAATCGATGGAATATCAATTTGTTGTCCACAATTCGAACCCCGTGATTTACTAATGATTTTTTTTTAAATTAGCGTACGTTTACTACTTTAAGTTTGAAATACTTTAGGCTAACGGTGAAAAAAAATATCGTGAGGAATCTTGAACCAGAGAAAGAAGTGGTAGAACCACGCTACAGCTATTACTGGTGTCAGCATGAATGGGTCCGGGGTAGTATCACCCTCTCATAGAAACACCGACGTGTAGCAACAGTGCTTGGATTGTTGCGTTTCTTTCGGTTAGTGAGAGCGCCGGAGTCCCACCTCCCTTCCCTTCGCTTTCATTTCCCTTCCCGTCCCCTCTCCCCCATACTACTTGCGACTCCCCTGTTGTTTGTAGTGTCTATGGACGGTGGTGATCACTTCACGTCAGGTGACCCACATGTTCGTATGTCTCCTATGATATAAAGATATATATATATACAATATACACGAATATTTATTTTAATTTAGAAAACTGGTTCATCTGACAACATCTGTAATTCACGACCGAACTAACTTTTAAGAAGGGTACCCTTATCAATATTTATTTCCTTGATAGATGACAGTTGTCGAGATAAAAAGAAAATTATGCGTTATTAAAAGATAAAACTCCTGTTACTAAGCACGACTTATTACGTTTCAAATTATTATTCTTTCTCCGCTTAACTATAAAATGTTATTTAGGATTGAGTCTGAAGTCCTATTTTTTTAAATATTTTTATTTAATATTTTACTATTTGTAAGGTGTGTCACCTGATGGTAAGTGAGCACAGCCGCCCATAAACACTAGCAACACCAGGGGAGTGACAAGCATTATAATCATTCATAATATTATATTCTATACTATAATAAAACTGTAGCAAGGCCAAATCCGTACATTCAATATTTTTTGAAAATTATTTTCGAGGTAGACTTTGTTATCGATATAGAAGCCAAATATAATCTTTTTACAATTTTTGTCTGCCTGTCCCTGTGAACACGCATCACGTTGAACGTACTGAGCCGATTTTAACGAAACTTGACACAGCAATAACTAATATTACAAGGATACATTTAGGATACTTTTTGTCCCATAAAAGGCAAGGGGCTCTCCAGGATAACGAAACAAAAGAAATTACCTTTCTTCCATCAACTTTTGCACAATTTCTTTATAATTTGGCGTTTTATAGTTTTCTAGAAAGTTATCTATCACTAACAAAAAACTTTTCCAAGCTTCACTTTCAGAATTAGTTATAACTTCTATAAAGTTTGAATCTTTCATCAATGTCTGAGATTGAGGACTATTAAATACTCCAGCTTTCAATTTTTCCATACTCAGCTTAGGAAATGTCTTACAAATATATTTCAAACATTCTCCTTCCTTGTCCAATGCTTTAACGAATTGTTTGATTGTACCTTAATTGATATGTAGTGGCGGAAGTTTGATCTTTTCTCTACTTAACAATGGTTCATTTATTATATTGGCTTTACCAATAACTAATGATTCTCTAAAGGGCCACATATTTTGTTCCCAGTTAAGAGTCTTTGCTCTGCTATCTCACATATGAATAGAATTGCGGGGTGTTAGGGTTTTACAGCCTGACTGAGTCGCAACCACCATGTATATGGCGAAAAAGCCCGTCATAGTGATTCGCTTCTGCAGGTCGCGTTTCGGGATCAGCCTGTGCATATCCAGCTTTTTGCAGGCCGGCATGACAGAGGCGACCGGCGATGGATAGTGTGTCACTTGGTGGTCGCCATTGTTTTTGGATTGTACTGTGCTTATCATCAGGCACAGTGCAGTCATGTCGCCGTGCTACAATAAAAAAAGCAAGGGTGGTTTGTGTATCCACTTTGCTGACCAAGGAATAAATAGACCATTTTCAAATCAACACAAACCGGCAATTGATGTTCATTATAATTAATACTTTGTAAAATAAATTTAATATTTTGGTATTCTTCGTTGAGTTTTGTTGAATGGGCAATTGGTATTGCTCTTTTTGCAGCTGTATTAATAAAGAACCGCCAATGAGTATATTTATATTCCTTTAAACACATCTCTAGAAGTAACTTTGAGATGATATTACAGTAAAACAATCATTCATGTTCTCTAAAATGTGGTAATATGTCATTTTCTCGTGTTCATGTTCTAAAAAGTGTAAATAGCTTGAAGTGTAAATTATTAAAAATATAAAATAAGCCAAAACCATTAAAACATTATTTGTAAATTGTAGACTTGAAAATATAGAAATCCCCAAAGATATACAGAGCAACAATTTTTTTTTTGGAGCGTTGTGTTATGCATTCTGCTGTAGACTTAAGCGTTGTTTAATCTCCTTTTATCTCGTGTTAAATGTATTGTAAATTATAGGCGAGCTTTTATAAAGAGATTTAACGACATTCATGACTGAGACAGCGTATTGCATTTGCAATTATAAAAAGTCTGTTATCCTCCTGGTCTTAATCTAGTCCTAGACCTGATCCTATGCTACTTTCATGCCCAATTTCATTGTGATCACTTCATCCTTCATCCAACATTATTTTTCCTTCAGTTTTCCATTTCCACTCTTCCCTGTCAGTTGTCATCTTAGTATTCACATCTTTAACACACATATAATTTTTCACATAATCCATCTATACAATATTCGGCGTTCCTCTACATCGATATCCGTCCACAATCATACTCAAAACTATTTAAATTATATCTCTTTTATCTCTCGTCATGATATGCCCATACCATGTTAACCGCATTAATAATATCAATATGGTGTTACTAGCCTTCGCTAGCGACCTAGATCCACTAGGTATTAAATAAACTTTTATTAAAAACAATGGGTCAAAACAATCTCAAAAATAAGTAGCCTATAGCTATCTACGGAAAATTCAGTATCAAATGTCCAGTTTTATGCCGATACATTCAGTAGTTTTACAGTGATTGACTATATATATATATGTATAGATAGAGAAGATTTTATAGAAGAATATATATATATATATTAAATGCAAAAGTAACTCCGTCTGTCTGCTTTTTGTAAAACTGTTTGTAATGAATATTTGTAAGAGATAACTCAATATACAGGCTGAATGTTTAGACAGTAGCAATACTTAAGGAGGATAGTTTGCACTCGATTCTCGTTCTAAATTAATTAAAAAATAGGTGCTTAATATTTGACTTAATTATCTAGAAAAATACAAGAATTATACACAATCCTCTACGCGTGAAAGTTAAAGCGCAGTGTCAATGACCGTCGAGTGATTTCACTTTCACTTGAAAGTTAACGTGGGAATGTCAGGAATAAAACAAAAGGGTTTATTGTCCGTTTTATTATCGAATATTATTAACGCTGGGTCGCCCATTGTAGCTTTCGGCACCGGTCATTACACCTGTGCTTATTACGATTGTATTTATACTTTTGTAAGTCTTAGAGCAGCTTTAACTTAGTTTTTCAGAAGTCAATTATAGTGTGAATTATTTTAATTTCATAATCTGTAAATTGAAATTATTGATATTAGTCTGGTTTTCACATCTATTGGCACTCGAAGGAAAAATTATATGCAGTTTATCAATTAATTAAAAATATGATGGGCTGCACACGCTCAATACAAAATATCGATATTACATGTAGACAAGCCGGTATACTACGCATCGCTAGTTTGATGTAAGCGCAGTAGGTCACTAGTATGTCCAGGTCATCGGCGATGCGAACCCATAAGTTATTTCCTACCAAATAAAATTTTCCTACAAAATCGCTCAGCACGGCTATAGTTGTCACTTTAAAAAAGTATACGAATGCGATTAATTTCGAGATATTTTTTTTCTTTTCTCGAACTGACTACGCTATTGACCTGGCAGGGTCTTCACAGCTTCACCGGACTACTAAGGTTGGCGCTTAAGGCACTCAACCGATTTGGGCTTTAGGTAACATACACAACGGTGCACGCACACCTCGGCTTGGGCTGTTACCTGGAAAAAGTCGCGTCTGACCTAGCTAACTATTCTAAGCTATTCATACATATATACATTTGTGAACCATACAATCGAAATTGCATGATTCACAAATGAATACGTGTATATCGGAATGAAACGAACTAAAACTATTCGATTCAGTTCGTGAGGGAAAAAAACAAAATCCTCCCACCATGTGTATGTATGTGCACGTGTGTGAGAGAGATGATCTCATATGTGTGTTCAAGTGATGTAGGTGAGTCACTGTATCGCGATAATAATATCTACTTAACGGCGACGGCGCCGAAATCTAAAAATAGACAAAACAAAAATTATTATAATTGAACGGTCGTTTTTAGGGGAAGATAGACGTAAATACGCGATTTACTCTATCTTATATGAGTTATTTATTTTGAACGGCGGCGCGAGCGAGCCGTTGTAATGTAGCCGCGAGGGCTAGAAATCTATGTATTGCTGTGACGGCACCTAGGAGAGGATTTCGGGCGGTTTCTTCGTACGCCGAGATCTCCGAGATCTCGTGGAAAATGAGTAATTGACCTGCATAGTCAATACTCGATAGGGAGAAGGAATAGGCGGGGTGATCCTGTGCAGGATTAGCCGCCGGCAGTTTGGGAGTGGGCTGGGACGCGAGCTTAGGAGCCCACGGGGCCTGAGGGGGACCGTTAATTTCGAGAAGTTTTTTTATTGTCCTTTGTACAAAACTTGAACAAGAATTTAATCAAATTTAAACGTCGTAAATTTTTAATTAAAGTGAAGAAAGATATTAATTACTAGCTTCTGCACGCGTCTTTGTCCGTGTGAAATAGTTTTTTGAGCTAACGCTAACACGCAGCGAAAGGTCTTAACAGGAGAAAATACTTGATTTTGAAACATTCTTCATTGGTGATCCGCTACTATTTGTCTTAGCATGATCATATATATCGTATATGGCCTTTCTCGATAAATAAATAACACTGAAAGTATTGTTCAAATCGGTCTAGTAGTCCCCGAAATTATCGCGTTCAACCAAATAAACAAACCCTCCAGTTTTATAATATTAGTATAGATTTAATGTCGCACTTGGTAACTGATTTGTCATGTTTTATGAGGCCTTTGGTATTCAATATTTCATTCCTCCCTTATTTGCGGTAAGAGTCATGAATTTGGCTCCGTTTCCATTCATTAATTAAAACTTTTCGGCTCTTGTTCTGAAGATAGCTGAGGTGCTCTTACTAATGAAAGGCCACAATTGAATTCAAAATTTGTTTTAATATCAAGTTTGGAGTACTTCATAAGTGTTCGCTTGTTGGTTGAAATAATATAGGTGTTACCTTTAAAGTGGAGAAATCAGTTTTTCTATAAATTGTCTGGGTAATGTGCAGATTTGCTAGGGTTAGATGTCCAAAATTGTTGTTGTCTCATTTCGATAGTGTGGATATACACTAGTGAGTGTTAAACATTATTATTTTTACTATGACCTGGCAGCAACGTGCTGGTTAGATTGGACTTGTGATATGAATAAACGCAACCAGCGAGCGAATGCGGTAAACCCTTGGTTCCCCACGTTACCGGAGCCAATAAGTTTATATGCAAATTAATTAGGTAATGTACATATTAATAACTTTGGAGTTTTAGCGGTTATATAGTTAAAAACAAAGCTTTCAAGAGGAGAACTGGTAGCAGTATTGAGGACTTTTGAATACAGTATCATTTTATGATAGAAAAAGAAACATCTCCGCTGTGCGATATTTGTCAGGTAACTAACTGATCACATTTATCATTTCTCGATAACTAATTTAAAGGATAACTAATGTTAAAGCGAATTTGAGAATTTATAACTTTCTCACCTTCATTCGCAAATATAAATGACATTTAAATGATGCTTACAAAATGTATTCTATATTCAGGCTAGTTACGCCGTTCGCAACACATCATAATTGGTGACCAAGAGTGGATATGAAACTCGGGTTCCTAGCCCTACAATTCGGCAGGTGCACTAGGCAACGAGGCAGCAATTTCAATGGTAACGTTCCACAGCACTGCAGGTGCACAAGGCATTAAGCCAGCTATTTCAGTGGAATCGTTTCCCGGTACTGTAGGTGCACAAGGCATCGAGTCAGCTATTTCAGGGGAAACGTGCCTCGCTACTACAGGTGCACGAACCGTCGAGTCAGCAGTGGAAGCGTTTGGCAACTCGATTCCTCCGTTCCCACATTGTTCTTGTATAGATGATTAAACGAGATGCTTATTCGACAGTTTTAGTCTAGTATTGGCTGCATACACATATTATTAGTTTTAGGTGAGTGTTAGCCGATCATCGGCTGTATACACATATTAGCTTTAGACTCTTTTTAATTTAAAATATATTAAATTTAAAGTAATTTGTTTTTGTTTTATCCTCCAGCTCTGACCTTCGTAATGGGCTGGCGTATAATTAAAATTATACTGACGCCTTGTTAAAAATACATTAATTTATTTCTAAATGGTTCGATACGTTTCTAAGTAATGATGGTTTAGTGTTGGTATGCTCGAGAATCGTGGTTCGAGTTTGGGTTCAGACAATGAGTCTGACTTCAGTGAAGGAATGTGCCGTGGTGAAACTGTAGTGGGGTATTTTTAGTGCTAACCCAACTAGGTACAAGCAAGTAGGTAAGTATTTGTTCCTTTGTTTGCATTTAGGAGATAGTTGTTTTCGATGGATTGTAATTTATTATCTAGAGCCATATCTTCTTACAGTATCTTACTGTGGGGTGTTCATACTTCCTATAATTACCAGTTAACCTCTAGACTGTCCAAATCCATAAGGGTTTGACCTTCAAACATACGAATGTATACCTTATGATGCATTATTGAACGGACTGTTGGCAGTGTTAGTTAAAAAAAATTAAATACTTGAACAACTATACTTGACCTTTTTTATTTTAATTTCGTAAGATCCAATGTACAATTTATTTACAAACTAATATGTAGCACTCAGGCCCAAGTTTGAAAAATAAATCTTCTCCTAGAAGCCCAGTGTACAGTATGATGCAAATTACATTATTCATTCAAGGTGTAGTCCGGTGAAGCTATTAAGACCTTTCTAGGTCAATAGCGTAGTCAGTTCGAGACAAAAAAAAATGTACATTCAAGGTTTTACGCTAACTGTAAGCTCACCTAATATTAGGATTAATACCATATTATTCAATAAAAGATTGTCGAAAAATGTTTTTTCATTCAAAACTCAGGTGTATCTAAACGCCCAATGTGCATATAAATGAAGAAGAGATAAAAAAAATATTCTTCATTTTTTAATTAAAAAAATATATTAAAATGCGTTAGCTGGAACATGTAAACATATTGAACACTGGGTTTTTACTTCGACCATTATACTTGGGCCTTAGAAATTAAAAAAATAGCTAGATATTTAAAAACTTGTTCCGCCATTTTGAGATCTGAGTCTCAAAACATCAGCTGAGAGGTTAAATCCTAAACCAGAACAAACCGACTATTCCCTATATGTAAACACAGTTCCGTACCTGTTATATGATTCATAAATTAATAAATTTCCGTATCGATCATCAGTTTGCGAATAATTTGACGTAATTTCGAGAATGTGCTGATAAAATTTATTACAGGAGAATAGTGCGTGTTCATTATATATAGGTCATTGTTTATTTTTTGTCTGCTATATTAACACGATATTATGTTTGATTATAGTAAAATACCAATTGAAATGATACACGAATTAATTGAAGATACATTAACAAGACGATTATCAGTACGTATTTAATCGACTGGAAATCAAGCATTGTAAATGAACAAAATCGTGTGAAGATTGTTCGCAATATTTAGTCTTCATTCATTATTTAGTCGGTCAAGAATAGTACAAATAACAGTTTCAAAAGTACTTAGAAAAAAAAATGCTTCATTAATACGTCAGCTTTTTTTTCTTTGATCTTGTTTCATCTAAGTAGGGTCACTTCAATAATTATTATTTCGTTGTGTTGTGAACTGAAATGCGGCTTCATCTTCACGACCGACCCCCTAACTGTCGCGAACTGTCTGTTGAGTATTCTTTTTTGTGTGTGCGATACCTTAATAACTACTATCGCTACGTCTAAAGCCTTACACTATTTCAATACAACTATCGAAATGCATTTAAATAGTGTAGTTATAACTACATAACTTAAATAGTTCCAAGCAATCTCTAATTATTACAACAAAGGTAATTTACAAATAAATATACTATATCAGCTGTTACCCGCTACTTCGTCTGCGTCGTTTATTATTTAAGCTATATACGAGTACTTTATATACAGAAAAAAAACACAATACCATACCGCTTGACCCACTTTTCCAAGACAAGAAAACACACATTATTGTTCGCGTAGTGCATATAAAATTGTAGTTTCTTAAAACTTTCATAACTCTATATGGTAATGGAGCTATCGTAATAATTTTAGTTTAAGACTAAGTCTAAAATAACAATTAAAATATTTTATACAGTTGAGGCTCTAAGAAGGCGCTTATGAACGTCAAAACTTTTTTTTTTATACTAGTAGTCTCTAGGAAAAACTTCAGCAGGAAGCTTATTCCACAACCGGATCGCTCGTGGAAGGAAACCCCTTTGAAACCGGACCGTCCGAGACCATTTCGGTTCCAATGTATGGGGATGAATTCCCTGCCGACGACGAGCAGTGCGATGGTGGAAAGCAGCTACAGGCATAATGTTAAACAGTTCCTCGGAACACAACCCATTATACAGACGGTAGAACACACATAAAAAGGCGACGTCTCTCCGTAGACTTAGTACTATCTCCTGTTCGAAAAACAACCCAGTCATTGAGAAAAACTGGCGAGCAAATTCGAGCTGGTTTATCTTTTTAACATACATATTGTAAGCTTACTTAATCTATGGAAGCTGTAATCATTGTGTATTAATTTATGGATTGATTTTTATACAATGACAACATGTCCGTGGTAAGACGTGGGACGAGTTTATCAAATTTCTTTTGTAAAATATTATTTATGGCCTAAAGTGACTTTTGTTTTTCCTTTTGATTAATTCAAAAACACTGAGTTCGAATAGTAGTTGCTAAGACCAGTTGTATATAGACATGGGTAATAATCAGTTATTATTTCCAAAATCCAGCAGTTTCAGTGAGTTGAATAACTGAATCTTTCAATATATATAAAATACAATATTAAAATATTTTTACTGGTTACGCAAAGAGATGTGTCAATTGCAGACTTCACCATCGTTTACATATTGATCATCAACCCTATAATAAAATATTGACACCAAAATTCGCTCGTTATGGCGCTTAAACTTACTATCTGGCAAATTGGATGTAAAAATGAAAAAAGTTGATCGAAGACTCTCGAGTAGATTTTGAATGATGCACGCAAAATAGAAGATATACTTATCACACATGGGTAAATTATACAAATGAAATATGGTACGCGGATTCTTTTCTACAAATCTTCTAAATAAATAAAAATCCAATGTTTCCTCACCATAAACTCCGAAAATACTCAACCGATCTTCATGAATGTTGACATTTATGTATAATTTTTTTATATCATAGGTGTCAAACGAACAGGCGTCTGATGTTAAGTGATCACCGCCGTGCATAGACACTAGCAACATCAGGGGAGTCGCAAGTGCGTTGCCAGCCTGTGTTGGGGGAAGGGGAATGAGGGAGGAGAGGAGGAAGAGAAAAGTGGAAAGGAGGTGGGCCTTCGGCACTCTCACTGACCGAACGAAACGCAACAATGCAAGCACTGTTACTTCACGTCGGTTTTCTGTGAGAAGGTAGTACCACCTCGGGCGAGCCGACCTATTCATGCTAAAACTAGTAATAGATTCAGCGTGGCTCTACCACTATAGTCCAATTTGAGAGATACCATAATTTATATTTTGATTAATAACCGCAATATTTTTTAAGTAGAAATTAATTATTGTCAGTGTTGATTATTGTTATTAATTGAAAGTTTCATCAGGCTCGAACAGATGGTGCTAAAATTAGTTTGTTGGCAGATTACTGTAGGTTATAGATATCTCATAGATGGCGTCACGTTTTAATTTTGAAATTGTTTTTGAACTCCAGTTTATTTTATGTAGCAAATGTTTCATTAAATTTAACATGTAATAACTGACCCACAGCCACGCGTGGCCGTGTTAGCTAGTAAAGATATTTTTTTTCATATTAAAAATTCTGTTCTTGGATGACTGTGAATAGTTATAACTATCGTCGAGATTTATATAGCATACGCCTATATGCCTATAGCAATTTCCTATTCCCCAGGTTTATGGTTCCACGGTCGTCAGGCATCCGTATAAATATGATTTATCACTGCCGAACCCAAGGTGAGACATATCGGGTAATAAATATGCCGTATCAATTTTATGAACTCTTATCTATGTTTGCAGGGATATCACGCAAACCCACTATTCCGTGACTGTACTATACAATTGTAAATTGGATGACTAGATTGTTTGGTATTGGGAATGACAGCGCGGTAGCGTGCGTGGACGCTGTATCGGAAGGAATCAATAGGTTTCAGGTTTCAAATTTATATTCATAGCACTGTCGCGGCATGATATCGTCTATAACTCGTCTAGCTAATATTGTTTATTGAGTTGTTATATTAATTAAATTCCTATTCACTAATCACTTCAAATTTAATATTTCTGATAAGCTTCCTAAATCTAATAAATACGTTTCATTTTATATATTAGAGTAGACGCTACTTTGCCCTTCCGCCTGGAATCGATGGAACACTACTACGTCTGACTGCAACATAAAACAAATCAATTAATCAATATATCACTTATACACATATATATTAATTAACAATACATATCAATTAACAATATATATCAACTAATAATATATATTAATTTTCAATATACAATTAACCAATATAAATATAATAATAATAAATTATCAATAAATTAATTAAAGTATGTTGCAGATTGACGTGTAATCACGACAATCGATAACACATGTTTCGCTCCTTCACGGAGCATCTTCAGATCGATGTTGACTCTTCCG
>MU160458.1:32688-48456 GCA_015888305.1 Antheraea pernyi | reverse complement strand
CAGTTTATTTCATCTGAATTTTTGGCATTTTGTCTATCAAATGGGATTTCACATGTTACATCTCCAGCTTATCATCCTGCCAGCAATGGACAGGCAGAAAGCTATGTTAAGATAGTCAAAAAAGGAATCAAGACTTGTGTTTTGAATAGCAACAATATTAAGGATATAAAGAAGAAGTAATTTATAAGTCTTGTTTATGTTTATACAAATCTAAAACTTTAGATTTCCGAGACTTGAAAAATAGATGAAAAATCTGCGTTTACTGCAAATGACGTCACTTCCGCTGCATTGCATTGCGTGACGTTACATCTGTAAAATTTTTACCCTCATGCGCCTAAAGAAGTTTCACTTCAAAAATAAAAATGTTATTCTGTTAATTATTAACAGTACATTCTGTTAACTTTTATAACTATCTTATAAAAGCGTGAAACAAATTGAATTAATACAATTTTCGTTTGCCAAAGAAGTTCGAAAACATACTACCCAATTTATCCGTATTCATACGGTTTGCTCAAAACTCAATGTAATACACAAGTTATCAAGAAATAATGAGAAACCCACTTTCTAAACTCAACCGCTCGGAACTGCCGACGTTTAAAAGTTAAGGTAGAAAAATGTAGACCAAACATTAATTTGTTACTCGACGTAATTCCGTCAGCAAAGGGGAGCGAGCGAACAGAAAGGCTGCCGTAGTTTTATTCGGTCAAAGTTTGAGCAGAAGGAAAATTTGGAATTGAGTATCGGGAACAAATTTAATACTATTAAAATTAATTATATTACAACCAAAGCATTTCCGAGGATAATAATTTAAAATCGAGAAATTATTAAGATAACGATGAGGCAAAATAGTTAATTATATATTTCGTTAAGGCTTGAATTTTTTTTTTAAGTTTTTCTTCTTTAGTTTTCAACTTAAATCATTAATGAGTTATGATCGATTTGTTACCACAATACGATCACTAATCGTAGTAAAAACAGAGTAAAAGGCGTTTTAGTACGCGATATATTAAATAAAAAAATATTAGTGTAGATACTTTCAAACACAAAACATGTGATTGTCTTATCTTTATATATAAATTTCTTCTGTGCGTGTGTGTCACTGAACTCCTCCTAAACTGCTGGACCGATTTTAATAAAACTTTGTGTGCTTTTTCCAGTGGATCCGAGAACGGTTTAGATTTACAATTGGACCCGCTAGGTGGCGTTGCGGTTGACTTTTAGGATTTTGTTTATTATCAAGGCAGGACAACGTCCGCTAAGTCCGTTAGTATTTTATATATTTTGAAAGAAAAAGAAATAAAGCAGTAACGCATTTACCTATTTTGTACATTCATAAAAATAAAATTGTATTTGAATTTTCGGTCTATTAATTACTTCTATTTTCAGTAGACTAGTAGTTTTAAATACAATCTTTGTCATAAATTCAATTTATGCATGTCGTGGGAGGCGCGGTCGGCAGGTGTATTATAGTACTTAGTGGCACTATTTGAGTTAACATAATATGATTTAGGAGTAAGTTAAATATATAGGCATATAAAAACATATAACTCTAAGTTCTCATATATTGTGCATGTTAGTTTCACATCTAGTAGGTTAAATTAGTAACAACTTCACTGTATCAATGTGAATAGAATTTAACATCTATTGTACCTAAAAAGTTTTGTGAAATAAAAGAAAGATATACTAATACGTTACACACAACTAATTTGTCCTACCATACGTAAACCATTTAATATTTTGTTATATGCATGACGCTGATCATCAAAATTTTTACCACATTCGTCTGTAAGAAACCAATTGCAGGATCATAGGCTTTTCCCGAAAGAATTTATGGACATAATCACCATCATCATCATCATCATAGGCCTTTTCATCTGTAACAGATGATTTAAGTAGCATTCTGGTGGCACTTTCGTAAATGGCTGACAAGACCGATCTGGGAACGAATCGCTCGGCCGCAAATTAGGCAAGTATGTACATCTATACCCCCAGGTAGACGGAGCGTTTCTCTTGCGTTTTTCTTCCAATTGCCGAAACCAGGTCGTGCTTTGATTGGCCTTCGTGAATTAGGCGACATCATTTAGCCCGGTCCAAACTAGCTCCTCCCATTGGTTGCTTGGGATATTGAATGTAGCCATGTCACGTTTAGTGCAATCCTTAAAACGAAGCATAGGACGACCAACAGACCTCTTTGCATGTGCAACCTCTCCAAGCAGAATTTATCTTGGCAAACGAGTTCGTTCCATTCGATGCACGTGCCCTAACCAACGCAGTCGTCTCTTTTTGAGAATAGCGGTAATTCTAGGAAGCTGTGCCTTACTCAGGGCGGACTCGTTTGTCATGCGATCTTTCCACGTTATGCCCAGTATGTTTCGCAGACATCGCAAGTGGTATGTGTTCAGTCGGCGTTCTTGTTTTGCGTATGTTGTCCAGGATTCCGCTCCGTACAAAAGCATACTTAGGATACATGATTGGTAGATATGCATTTTTGTTCTTACAGTAAGGTGCCTATTATCCCAATCCCTTGAACAAAGTTAATCACCACGTATTGGCAATTTCAAACTCCAAGAAATCTACAGTTTCATATTTTTTCACATTCGGTAGTACTTCAAGAACACTTCTAACATCTCACTATGCTTGCTTCACCTTTAGCCGATAGTGTTGCCAATGTAAAGAAGTAAATTGACTCAAATTCCTAAAAATTCGTTCGAGGAACCTTTGCACAATGCAATGTTATTTCACCGGCCATACCTCTTATACACTATGACGTGATATGAGCATAATGTGGCTACTTGATCAGAAATAAAATTTAAAACGTACAATACAGTAAGAATCTAGGTCGGTTTAAGTGACTCTCGATCAAAGCCGAAAACGGGGCGATGATTGATGGAAAAAACACACGCCCGCCACATACATTTCCTGTTAATCGGACTAGTGAGGAATCTAAATAAAATTGTAACTCACCCGAAAATCACTAACAGATGTTGGAAATAAATCTGCGAGGAAATGAAAATCGCGACGGGTACACACGTGTTTGTTGAATATTTCATGAGAGAATATCTCCGTAGTTCGTACCTAGTTAGTAGCGTATTAGCTTCACACTCGTATGAACTCGGGTTCGAGAAATCGAATATTCCATGGAAGAGAAACAGTTGAATCAAATTACTTGATAGGTTTCAGCTTTTCACTACAATCTCATCTTATGTTAAATAACCGTTTAGTTTACTATTTACTGGTGGTAAACACGTTAAATATGGAGGGAGAATGGTTCTAAAGTAATCGGAACACACCTGTTTGTTGACAAATTTTACAAGCGCAATTGAGGGTTCTATGAAACATTGCCCTAATGCTTTCAATTAAGACGATTTGTCTCGGACTGCTGCCGTACGCTCGGGTCGATACACAGATTTATGAGCGGGTGTCGTACTACAACCGGACGATAGCAGTACGACCTAAAACGTCTAAATCCGTTGATAAATGAGCTATCTAACACTGAAAGATTTTTTTAAATTGGACTTGTAGTTCCTGAGATTAGCGCGTTCAACCAAATAAACTCTTCAGCTTCATAATATTAGTATAGATATTTCCAACATAATTTTGCTTCGTGACCGAAAAAAAAATTTGTTTAAAAAAGCACCGTATAATCATAGACGTAACCAAAATTTGCAGGGTATTTCCGTAAAATTTAAAATTAATTCTGTAAGATGTGTGACATTTCATCTTCATCCACTCATGTGTTCGATTGTACCGTGCTACAATAAAATAATAAACGAAATCGCTTGACATGAATTTGAATTCTCTATTGACACGAGTTCAGTTTATTTCATCTGAATTTTTGGCATTTTGTCTATCAAATGGGATTTCACATGTTACATCTCCAGCTTATCATCCTGCCAGCAATGGACAGGCAGAAAGCTATGTTAAGATAGTCAAAAAAGGAATCAAGACTTGTGTTTTGAATAGCAACAATATTAAGGATATAAAGAAGAAGTAATTTATAAGTCTTGTTTATGTTTATACAAATCTAAAACTTTAGATTTCCGAGACTTGAAAAATAGATGAAAAATCTGCGTTTACTGCAAATGACGTCACTTCCGCTGCATTGCATTGCGTGACGTTACATCTGTAAAATTTTTACCCTCATGCGCCTAAAGAAGTTTCACTTCAAAAATAAAAATGTTATTCTGTTAATTATTAACAGTACATTCTGTTAACTTTTATAACTATCTTATAAAAGCGTGAAACAAATTGAATTAATACAATTTTCGTTTGCCAAAGAAGTTCGAAAACATACTACCCAATTTATCCGTATTCATACGGTTTGCTCAAAACTCAATGTAATACACAAGTTATCAAGAAATAATGAGAAACCCACTTTCTAAACTCAACCGCTCGGAACTGCCGACGTTTAAAAGTTAAGGTAGAAAAATGTAGACCAAACATTAATTTGTTACTCGACGTAATTCCGTCAGCAAAGGGGAGCGAGCGAACAGAAAGGCTGCCGTAGTTTTATTCGGTCAAAGTTTGAGCAGAAGGAAAATTTGGAATTGAGTATCGGGAACAAATTTAATACTATTAAAATTAATTATATTACAACCAAAGCATTTCCGAGGATAATAATTTAAAATCGAGAAATTATTAAGATAACGATGAGGCAAAATAGTTAATTATATATTTCGTTAAGGCTTGAATTATTTTTTTTTAAGTTTTTCTTCTTTAGTTTTCAACTTAAATCATTAATGAGTTATGATCGATTTGTTACCACAATACGATCACTAATCGTAGTAAATACAGATTAAAAGGCGTTTTTGTACGCGATATATTAAATAAAAAATTATTAGTGTAGATACTTACAAACACAAAACATGTGATTGTCTTATATATAAATTTCTTCTGTGCGTGTGTATGTCACTGAACTACTCCTAAACGGCTGGACCGATTTTAATAAAACTTTGTGTGAAAATTATTAGTGTAGATACTTACAAACACAAAACATGTGATTGTCTTATATATAAATTTCTTCTGTGCGTGTGTATGTCACTGAACTACTCCTAAACGGCTGGACCGATTTTAATAAAACTTTGTGTGCGTATTCCAGTGGATCCGAGAACGGTTTAGCTTTACAATTGGACCCGCTAGGTGGCGTTGCGGTTGACTTTTAGGATTTTGTTTATTATCAAGGCAGGACAACGTCCGCTAAGTCCGTTAGTATTTTATATATTTTGAAAGAAAAAGAAATAAAGCAGTAACGCATTTACCTATTTTGTACATTCATAAAAATAAAATTGTATTTGAATTTTCGGTCTATTAATTACTTCTATTTTCAGTAGACTAGTAGTTTTAAATACAATCTTTGTCATAAATTCAATTTATGCATGTCGTGGGAGGCGCGGTCGGCAGGTGTATTATAGTACTTAGTGGCACTATTTGAGTTAACATAATATGATTTAGGAGTAAGTTAAATATATAGGCATATAAAAACATATAACTCTAAGTTCTCATATATTGTGCATGTTAGTTTCACATCTAGTAGGTTAAATTAGTAACAACTTCACTGTATCAATGTGAATAGAATTTAACATCTATTGTACCTAAAAAGTTTTGTGAAATAAAAGAAAGATATACTAATACGTTACACACAACTAATTTGTCCTACCATACGTAAACCATTTAATATTTTGTTATATGCATGACGCTGATCATCAAAATTTTTACCACATTCGTCTGTAAGAAACCAATTGCAGGATCATAGGCTTTTCCCGAAAGAATTTATGGACATAATCACCATCATCATCATCATCATAGGCCTTTTCATCTGTAACAGATGATTTAAGTAGCATTCTGGTGGCACTTTCGTAAATGGCTGACAAGACCGATCTGGGAACGAATCGCTCGGCCGCAAATTAGGCAAGTATGTACATCTATACCCCCAGGTAGACGGAGCGTTTCTCTTGCGTTTTTCTTCCAATTGCCGAAACCAGGTCGTGCTTTGATTGGCCTTCGTGAATTAGGCGACATCATTTAGCCCGGTCCAAAGCTAGCTCCTCCCATTGGCTGCTTGGGATATTGAATGTAGCCATGTCACGTTTAGTGCAATCCTTAAAACGAAGCATAGGACGGCCAACAGACCTCTTTGCATGTGCAACCTCTCCAAGCAGAATTTATCTTGGCAAACGAGTTCGTTCCATTCGATGCACGTGCCCTAACCAACGCAGTCGTCTCTTTTTGAGAATAGCGGTAATTCTAGGAAGCTGTGCCTTACTCAGGGCGGACTCGTTTGTCATGCGATCTTTCCACGTTATGCCCAGTATGTTTCGCAGACATCGCAAGTGGTATGTGTTCAGTCGGCGTTCTTGTTTTGCGTATGTTGTCCAGGATTCCGCTCCGTACAAAAGCATACTTAGGATACATGATTGGTAGATATGCATTTTTGTTCTTACAGTAAGGTGCCTATTATCCCAATCCCTTGAACAAAGTTAATCACCACGTATTGGCAATTTCAAACTCCAAGAAATCTACAGTTTCATATTTTTTCACATTCGGTAGTACTTCAAGAACACTTCTAACATCTCACTATGCTTGCTTCACCTTTAGCCGATAGTGTTGCCAATGTAAAGAAGTAAATTGACTCAAATTCCTAAAAATTCGTTCGAGGAACCTTTGCACAATGCAATGTTATTTCACCGGCCATACCTCTTATACACTATGACGTGATATGAGCATAATGTGGCTACTTGATCAGAAATAAAATTTAAAACGTACAATACAGTAAGAATCTAGGTCGGTTTAAGTGACTCTCGATCAAAGCCGAAAACGGGGCGATGATTGATGGAAAAAACACACGCCCGCCACATACATTTCCTGTTAATCGGACTAGTGAGGAATCTAAATAAAATTGTAACTCACCCGAAAATCACTAACAGATGTTGGAAATAAATCTGCGAGGAAATGAAAATCGCGACGGGTACACACGTGTTTGTTGAATATTTCATGAGAGAATATCTCCGTAGTTCGTACCTAGTTAGTAGCGTATTAGCTTCACACTCGTATGAACTCGGGTTCGAGAAATCGAATATTCCATGGAAGAGAAACAGTTGAATCAAATTACTTGATAGGTTTCAGCTTTTCACTACAATCTCACCTTATGTTAAATAACCATTTAGTTTACTATTTACTGGTGGTAAACACGTTAAATATGGAGGGAGAATGGTTCTAAAGTAATCGGAACACACCTGTTTGTTGACAAATTTTACAAGCGCAATGAAGGGTTCTATGAAACATTAGGGCGCTTTCAATTTAGACGATTTGTCTCGGACTGCTGCCGTACGCTCGGGTCGATACACAGATTTATGAGCGGGTGTCGTACTACAACCGGACGATAGCAGTACGACATAAAACGTCTAAATCGGTTGATAAATGAGCTATCTAACACTGAAAGATTTTTTTAAATTGGACTTGTAGTTCCTGAGATTAGCGCGTTCAACCAAATAAACTCTTCAGCTTCATAATATTAGTATAGATATTTGCAACATAATTTTGCTTCGTGACCGAAAAAAAATTTTGTTTAAAAAAGCACCGTATAATCATAGACGTAACCAAAATTTGCAGGGTATTTCCGTAAAATTTAAAATTAATTCTGTAAGATGTGTGACATTTCATCTTCATCCACTCATGTGTTCGATTGTACCGTGCTACAATAAAATAATAAACGAAATCGCTTGACATGAATTTGAATTCTCTATTGACACGAGTTCATTAAAATCATCGCACGGTTGTAGAGTATTTTTAGTGCTCTCCGGACTTACCATCAGGGTCAAGTTGAAAATCTCTAGTGAATCACTTTTCAGTGGGTTCCGGCGGTTGTATTTAAGGACCACTTGTATTTCAAGGCTTAGCTTGTTACCCATTTAGCCACATTTACTATCTAACATATGATTTCAGTATTACAAATATTATAATTTTACTACAAACGGCTTGCGACTTGGTCCACGGAAACTTATAATATAAAGCTTAATAACGATAAAATATAGCCCAGCGCCATCTAATGGCGAGTTATGGTAAAATAACATTTAAGTCTTACACGTGTTTAAATCTCCTTGTCTTGTTTTAATAGTTGTTTCATATTGAATGATGGTTTACCTGTAAAAACTGCCATCAGGCTCGGTGAAGCTGTAAAAGCCCTTCAGGTCAACAGGCTTTAGTCGGTTCGAAAAATTTGTAAATAATAAAGAAAAAAAAACTGTTCACAAAATATGCAGTAGGTAGATATATATATATAGGTCGAAAGTTTAGACAGTAACAATATTTATGGAGGACAGTCTGCACTCGATTCTCGTTCTAAATCAATTAAAAAAATAGGTGCTAAATATTTGAATCTAGAAAAAAAAAACAATTATACACAATCCTCTACGCGTCTGTGTTAAAGTACAGTCTCAATTATCACCGTGGGAACGGCACGAACAAAACAAAAGGAGTTTATTGTCCGTTTTATTGTCGAAGGTTATTAACTCCGGGTCGCCCCTTACAGCTCTGGGCACCTGTCTTCGCACCTAGGTTGATTACGTTTGTGTCTATACTTTTGAAAGTATTAGAACAAACTTTACCTTAGGTTCTCTTTGTTGTTTATTAATATTTGTTTTATTATTATTATTTTATATGTTAAATGTGACCATGTATGTACCTTTCAATACCTTTCACTTGGTATATTTTAATTATTAAAAGTATCGGTGGCGATTTTTTACCGTAACAATTACGGAATTACCTATTATACGTCGCGTGTACAAAATTTTATCAAGATCGATTGAAAATAAAATAAAATTGTAATTTTTAACAGTTCTTTTAAAAAAATCGAGTGTTTTGATATTCTTTGTAGTAAATCAATCTCAAAAAGATATTTTAGACTTCGCGTGTACAAAATTTCACCAACAGTGACTGAGAATAAAGAATACTTATACATTTTTGTTAAGATATGATAAGATTTTATTGACAATTCCTGCTTTTTGATAATTCAGCAGCGGTATAAGCTTCCAAGGCATAGAATTTCATAAAAATTGCTTAATACGTTATTGAGTTACATCAATACATACAAACAGAACAATTTATTTTAACGTTATATCTGTGATCACTTTACAATCAATATCCAGCTCCAAATAAATAAAAAGTACAGACACACTACAGATTTATTAATAGAAACATATTTACTTTTACTTTTCTAGAAAGTATAACCTAATCTGTATCTGTTTATAGCTTTCTTCGCAGTACACTGTTGTGAACAAGTGTATAACTTTTGCATCTAAATTTAACCAAACCAACTCCGTTCATAGTAGTTGCCACAATAAACCGGCGAAAATACATCAATGAAGCTGTAATACTGAAGGAAAAAAAACTTTACTCCTCATAAACATGTCCCCGCGACCTTACGGCTTTCGCTAAGCGTGTTTTCCTTTCCGCTACTTTATTACATTCTTCGCTAGTAATCGTGTAACAGACATTTATTTTTACAGTGGAATGCGAGATAGTATAAATATTGGACGAGTACTACGTATATTTCATCTAATTTGTGCTTCAAGAGCTGCCTATTAAAATATTTTCAACTATCCAGTAAAATATAGTCTAATATCTTCAGAGACTTTTAAACTATAATTTGTTAGAATTAAATTTATAGAAAATAAATAAAGTGCATAGACGTACAACTTTGCTTCCGCCGTTTTTTCGAAATTCGAGGCTTTATTGTAAAAATGTCCTTTCTGTGCCCCTAACAATGTGTATGCGCAATTTCGTACAATATCGTGATGACAAATACTTTTTATAAATAATTTAATTTCATAAAAAATAAACAAACTCAGAGAGCTCAGTTCAGACGAAAAACAAACACTTCGATTGTATTTATATGTACACTAGCTGACCCGTGCAACTTCATCTGCACCAAATCGGTTACTGCCGGTTTCAATTGTATATTTAAACACGAAAGACCTTAATAATCCTAAACCCGATTTCAACGACACCTACCGTTTCCTTTTGTGAATCCAAACTATCCAGGGACTCACTCAAACATATTGCCAGTTGATATGTGAGGAACCTTTTAAAATAAGCCTAGAACCCGATCGCAGCATCACCTACCGGATCCAATTAAAATAAAAACGAACCTACATTTAAGAAAGGTATTTACTCAGGACGCCATGACAGTGACGACCGACGAAGGATGGCGTATCATTCGATGCTGTTGATGTTCGATGTTGTTTTTGGATTGTATAGTGCTTACCATCAGGCATAGTGCAGTCACTTTGCCGTACTACCATAAAAAGGCGATAATTGTCTTCCCAGTACCCCTTGAGTTGCTCCTGCGCCATTCTCCTCCACGCCCGTTCACTATTCGCGTAAAAAATATCTATAGCACTGAGGGACAATATTCCTTTCTAACAATGAAATAATTTTCAAAATCGTATAAGTACCAGGGATACCCTGAACACAAAACTTTACCTCTCTTTAAAATATTAGTATAGATATATATAACATAGCATGGTAATGGTATACTTGTAGAAAAATTGTAAATACATTATTTTTGTCGTCTATATCGATAACAAAGACCAGCCCGATTGTAATTAAAAAAAAATGTAGTGTACAGATTTAGCCTAGTTACAGTTTTATTATATGTATGTATATAGATTAAAACTCGACTTCGCGATTTAGTTGGCCTCACCCTTTGCGAACGATTTTGTTCGTTGAGATGTGCAGCATAGCTCTACAATATCTATTTGTACCTTTGTACATTTTATATATCTGGAACATCTTTCTTTTTTTCTTTATAAAAATATTATAGATACGTTGATTCTTGACGGGTGCACAAAGAGAGAGGTGGGTGATAGTTACAGACATCAAAATCGTCTACATATTTATTCACCCTACAATAAGCCTTTAGACATGAAACCAGCTTGACATGCTGCTTCAACTTACTATCCGGCAAATCAATAATATTCTTTGCGGCTTTGTTGTAAACTGTAACACTATTTTTCTAAAAAACTTATACTGGTTTTACTGAGCCTACAACATGAGATTACTAATTTGTCGCAAAAATCTCTTTCTAGTATTTAAGTTATGACGGTTCTTTATTAAATTCAGCTTTTTTATTATTTATTTATTTTATTAGGTCATTACTAATTTTGATCGAGAGATCAAAGTTAAGATACCCAATTTTAAAATTTTTATGAATTATTCGTTAGGTCCAATGTTATAAATTGCGCGTACCGCCTGTTTTTTCTAGTAGGAATATAATATCTAATTCAGCTGCTGTCGCCCAAAACAAAATATGAAATTGTTTGTTAATTATGGAAGTAAGTGACCAACCTAGTAGTAGAAATATTTGTAAGTTGGCGAATCTTACGAACATTCGTTAAAATCCGTCCATTAGTTCTTGCGTAAAAGTCCTCTCTTTTATGTTTTCTTATACGTAAGATTTACATATATACCAACGTTACATACTCGTATATGTCAAACATGTCCATATTATAAAGCAGAAGACTTTGTTTGCTTGAACGAGCTAATCTCAGGAAGTACTGGTCCGATTTGAAAAATCCTTCCAGTGTTAGATAGCTCATTTATCAAAGAAGGGTATAGGGTATATATAATCATGCTAAGACCAACGGAAGTGAAGCGCCAATGAAGAATGTTTCAAAATCGTTTTTTTTAGTATTAGCCTAAATTAACCACTATACGCGGTCGAGGTCGCGCGCAGGGGCTAGTATATTATACCGGTGTATAAACTACTACCATACCAAATTTCGTCAAAATCCGTTCAGTAGTTTTTGCGTGAATCCTGTACAAACGACAGACAGACAGACAGACAAAAATTTTAAAAACTATAGAAATGTGTTCTGTCATTGATTCTAAGCCCTCTCAGTGTATTTTTTCTTTAAAATATTTAATGTACAGATTTCGTCCCGTTAGCCTTTTATTATATGTATAGATATTCTTATCATCACACTTATCACATCACAACAAAACGAAATTAATGACAAACAGCTACACAAATTCTATAAACTTAAACAGAAAACCGCTTGAATATATAAACAGCTACATATTATATCTAGGAAAAATAATATCTTTTGAGGATAAAAACGAAGAACAAGAGGTTGAGCGGCATATTAATTAACAAGAGCTGGAAAAGTTCTGGTCCTTGAAAGAAATCCTAAAAGGGGATTTCCCCCTTTACCTAAAGAAAACTGTCCTAGATACTTGTGTCCTACCTATTCTTACATATGGATGCCAAACTTGGACATATAACACCAAAATAAAAACTAAATTAGTAATATGCTAGGAAGCAATGGCAACGAGCATATTAAAAATAAGAAGAATTCAAAAAGTGAAAAGCGTACAGATAAGACAAAAAAAACAAAAGTTATAGATGCCTTACAATATGCTCTAAAATAAAAGTGGAGGTGGGCAGGACATATAGCGAGATAAAACAAAAGTTATAGATGCCTTACAATATGCTCTAAAATAAAAGTGGAGGTGGGCAGGACATATAGCGAGATACGCGGACAAAAGAACATTAAAGACTACTACTATATGGGAAGGACCAAGAGGAAAAAGGAGAATAGAGCGTCCCAGAAAAAGATGGATAGAGGACATAAAAACTATAGCAGGAAAAGAATGGATAAAAAAGCTAAGAACAAAGAGGTGTGGAAAAAATTGGAGGAGGCCTTTACCCGAGAAGGGGTTCCGATCGATGGTATGGACATTAATAATAGTGTTCAAAAAACTTTGTAAATCTATATAATTTTCAATATTTTTGCTAACATAAAACTTGAGTTATTTTCAAAAACATGTAATGGTCGGAAATAAATGGGCTTTGGGTTTTTGGGCTTTAAATAAATGTATATTAAAACGGAGCTGAAATATCTATACTTAATATTATAAAAAGGTAAAGTTTGTGAGTTTGTGACGTTTATATAGCTCATTTATCGTGGTAGGTTATAGGCTATATATCATCACGCTAAGATCAATAGGAACGGAGAATAAAAGAAATCCTGGATCAGATTGTAGCGACACCTATCAGGCGTAATTATGAACCTAAACCATTCTTGGACCTACTGAAATACGCACAAAAAATGAATCAAAATCGGTTCAGCTGTTAGGAGGACTGCAATAACATACACGCATACAGAAGAATTATATTATATATACAATATAATATAGTGTAATGTATTGTAAATATATATATAATCGAGTTTCTTGCCAGTTCTTCTCGATGGCTGGGTTGTTTTCCGAACCGGTGGTGGTTTTGACGTTCATAAGTGCCTTATTAGGGCTTAAATTGACTATAGTATTTTTGATTTGATTTGATGCTAAAAAGTGACCAAACGTACATCTTTCCCCTGTGTTAGTCAACCAATTTCCTCTTTTTATTTTTGTTTAGTAAACATGGAGGACTTTTAGTGCTATCAACAAAAACTTTTGGAAAAAGTTCGTTTATATCCTTGATATTGAAACTTGACATATTAACGAATTATGGTCGAATTTCTACAACTAAATCGATCACTAGTATTATTTCTCTTGTGACTGTTTTGGGTTGTGAAATGATTCGTTTTACGTTATTCCGCTTTAATATATAAGTATATTTGTTTCATTTGACATAGACAAAATTGTTTACATAGGCTTTTAATAAAAAAATCCTAATAGATTTTGTACTGTAAATAATATATACGTTTGAAATAATCACATTATTACAAATTGAACATCAATACCGCAAAGCGTTTTTTTTAAATATATGATTATGTTTTTTTAACCATTTCCAAATATATTCTTTATTACGGTAGCCATGCCTATTTATATGTTTCTTGGAGATTTTTAAATATATATTAAAATTTAAAGAGTTCTGAATATTCTTAATAGTATCTAAGTTAAGAAATTGTTGTAAAAATATTTTTAAATCTATTATATTGAATTATAAGCTAACAATAAAATTACTAGAAAAAAATATAAGTACTCACTTTGACACCTCACGTATAAAAAGTTTAATTTACTGTCTAAAAAGCACTTCACTGAATTTACGGTGAACTTCACACAACTTTATAATAAAGTTATTTTACACTCGTTTCAACCATTTTCGTTGGATATATGAAAACTTTTTTTATTTAAAATTCACTTTATGATTTAAAGAAAAAAATAGTTTATATGATATCACTGAAATCGGAAAATAATGTTCGGCTATAGACAAAAGAGTTCGCAATAACGCAGTAACTTCGAACGCGTGACGAAGCGTGAGCTCGGTCGGTCGGCCGTCGCTCGCGGTCGCTTCTACAATACTGTAGGTGTACTACGAACGGCTACACTCTGCCGTTATGATACATGTAGGCTACATGCCTACATCAGACGCTACGAGTGACAATAACGTAGACCGTTGCTTTTTCTCTTATAAAAATTGTCAACGCTCGTTTTCGTTGTATAATTTTGATTTATATGAAATATGAGGTCTAATTTAAAAATATAGTTTTACAATGTTGATTGGAAATTAATAAAGTAAGATGATGTAAGTGAAATTCTTATGTCACAGTAGGAAAAAAATTTTATTACGCGTTATGCGTTACGCGTTAAACGTAAGGTAGATATGTATTTCTGTGTATGGTTAAGTATACTAGTGGTCGTCCAGTGGTCGACATTCGACCATAGTTCATTGATTTTTAAAGGGATAAATATTATAATAATAATTGTATGTTATAATATCATTGTTGAATGTAGAATGAAAAAGGGTAATTGGAGCGTAAGAGTAAAATAACGGATGACTTTGTCAAAATTTACATGTGTGTATGTGTTGTGTAAAATTCTAGCAGTAGTGTGAGTAATGTATATTTTAATTAATTTCATATACTTGTAATGCATTTTATATTAAAAAAAAATAGCTTTCCGCACTTCTCCTTCATATAAACTTTAACTATGCCAAATTTCACGTTCATCCGTTCGCGCATTTCTTTCAAAAAGAGGTACAAAGTTTAGGCTTCACGTATTGATATATATGATGATACTAGCAGACCCGTGCAACTTCGTCTGCACTAAATCGGTTATTACCGGTTTCAATTGTATTTTTAAACGCAAATAATCTTAAAATACCTAAAACCCGATCGCTGCGACATAGAGCACTTCCAATTGTGAATCCAAACTATCCAGGGACTCACCAAAACATATACCCAGTTGGTATGTGAGAAATCTTTCAAAATAAGCCTTAGAACCTGTTCGCAGCATTACTTAAAAAGTCCAATGAAAATAAAAATTAACTACATATATTGCCGATAAACGTCTTCCCAGTACCCCTTGTAACTTCATCGCTTAACGTACTGTAAAGATTAAAATTTATCTACATTAAATTTCCATTTTCTTTTAGTTGTTTGTTTTATAAGAATTTGTAAAGTATACGTGAAATCTGCATTCAATCTTAATTTTGTCAAATTTATTTTACTTTTGACATATAAAGCATCTTTTTCACTGAGATACTGAACTTGGGATAATATACCTTTCTAACAGTGAAAGATTTTTTTTAATCACATTAGTGGTACCAAGGATTCCTCGAAAACAAAACTTTACCTCTCTTTATAATATTAGTATAAATATAACATAGTATGGTAACTGCAAACACCTCAATTAATTATTTTAATCGTAGATTCACAAACGTGAACCCAACGACTTCAAGATTCAACAATATTTAGAAAATTAATTTTATCAAATATCGAAACAACACACGTACTGACAGAACTCTAATTGAGATTCATCTTCTAC
>MU160457.1:59314-81523 GCA_015888305.1 Antheraea pernyi | reverse complement strand
TAAATGTAAGGACTTACATTGTTTCAAATAACTATTGTAGTCCGTCCGGTGGCTAGATGATTAATTATTATGATAAGCATTTTAAATCTGTTATATCTTTAGTGACATATTATTTGAAATGATAAAAGGAGGTAAAGGAACAGGTGGGTCACCTGATGTTAAGTGATCACCACCGTCCATAGACACTAGCAACACCAGGGGAGTGGCAAGTGCGTTGCCAGCCTGCGTATAGGGGAGAGATAGGGAAAGGAGAAAGGGGAAAGGAAAGTGGGAAAGAAAGTGGGCGTCCGACGCGCTCACTGACCGCACGAAACGCGACAATGTAAGCACTGTGAATTCACGTCGGTTTTTTTGTAGGTCGGGTGGTAGTACCCCGGGCGAGCCGAACCATTCATGCTGAAACTAGTAATAGCTACAACGTGGCTCTACCACCTTCTAAATGCTCTGCTGTGAAGGTAAGTTTTGATATATATTTAATGCATAACATAATGAAAGTATTAAATTGAGTAAGGTTTGTTAAAATAACATCGCAAATAACCATATTTTTTTTAATAATATGAAGAAGAACATTATCTTTAAGACATAAATCATATATCACTGTAGATTTTTCTGTAGGTGTTTTTTAGATATACAATTCTATAGTACATTATTTTTAATGTCTCAAAAGGTTTAGCCTGCGTTATAAATGTATACACCTGAATTGCCATAATGATATTTTTCACAATACATATACATCACTCTACTTTATGTAAATATAGTATATGTGTCTCATAAACGAGAATGTTACGGAAGAAACTGTCTTAACGACAGTGAAAACCGCATTAAAATCCGTTACATACTTTAAAAGAACTAGGAGAACAAATACACATATAGACATGAAATGCAAGTAAGTTTTATAATATTGACAGATATAACAATCAACCAATAATTATAAATTTTCAATGGCAGTGAATTATACATATGTTCAAACTAACAAACAAATATTTTGCATATTATATTGTGTCGGTAACATAAGCTCTATTATAAATTCAATATGAATGTACCTGATACTTGACCCTGCCTGCGTAGTGGCGCACAACGAAGGCCGGTTCCCGTCTTTGCGGTTTCTCATAGAAATGATTACTTTCATGTACAGAGTTGAATTTCTGCAGCAGTGTCTCATTCGTTGCCCACGGGAAACTGAAATTTAATTTTAAATAATTCAAGTGCCATGTATTAAATAACATGTAATTATAATTATAGTATAATTTAAATATAATTATAAAATCACTGATTTTTTTTAAATTTTAATCTTAACCTTTTTCTACAATCTCTGAAGTTAAATGATGATATTGAACAAAATAGTAATTTCTATACATTTATAATAGTGTTTGTTTGTTTGGTTGAACGCATTACCCTCAGGTACTACTGGTCCGATTGGAAAAATTCTTTCAGTGTTAGATAAATCATTTATCGAGGAAGGTTATAAGGCTATATACCATTACGCTAATACCAATAGGAGCGGAGTACCAATGAAGAATGATTGAAAATCGGGGTGTTTTTTCCTTTTGATAGCTTCCGCTGTGTGTTAGTTAGACCAATGTAATTATTCCACGCAAACGAAGTCGCGGGCAGAAACTAGTATATAATAAATATAAAATTCTTTGGAGATTCAATCACGTCAAAACTACTGAATGTATTGGCATAGGACTATGACCATTCGACACTGAGTGTTTCATAGATGGTGCTAGGCTATTTATTTTTTGGATTCGATGACCCTTTGTAATTTTCTTTTTATGCCCAAGGTAGTCGGCTAGTACTAAGCTAGTACTAGCACTAAGCGTAAAGGAACTTATGTAAATTATGTATAAGAATCCTTGAATACATTATGTCTGGGAATGTCTATCTGTATTGCGTGTTAACAACTAGAAAGCTTCATACTTTTTTTTTTAATTGCAGGTGAATTTTTAACCTTTTAAGCATATATTTTGTTACATTAGATAATTAATGGCGAAATTTATGAATTTGAAATTAAATACACATTAAAATACTACCAATATAGTACAGTGATACCTTGATATAACAAATTCGACGGTAACTCGTAAATATTCGTTATAACAAGTAATTCATTAAACTGAGGTTTGTTATATTGAGGTAAGGTTAGTCCAAAATTTGTTATAAAGAGGTAAAGAAATACATAGTTTTATTCACCTCAACATTACGTACTCATCTTGTTATAGCGAACAACTTCTGCTTATAAATGATAACACATTTTTATCAAATTACTCTATGTATTTTCTATTTAATAAAGTAAATTTTCAAAAAAAAGTATTAACCGACTTCAATATTAATCAAAAACCCATAAGGCACTAAAAAGCGGAAAATAAATAGTTTATCAAAAATAAAACATATGAATATGTGTGCTACCTAGAGATGTACTGGAAGTCGGTACCAACCAAAATTTTTGTATTACAGAGACGCGAGAGTGGACTTAAACTTTGTACCTGTAGATGATATGATTTTCGGTTTGGTTGGCACCGACTTCCAATACATCTCTAGGTAGCACACATATTCATATGTTTTATTTTTGATAAACTATTTATTTTCCGCTTTTTAGTGCCTTATGGGTTTTTGATTGATATTGAAGTCGGTTAATACTTTTTTTTGAAAATTTACTTTATTTTTCCATTTTTAGTGTACATAAATATATTTTACTAGCAGTGCCCGCGAACTCCGTTCCGCCTTAAGTATATTAAAATATGCGCATTTTTGCGGTATGGTATGCGATATGGTTTCAATTGGTTGTACAATAAGTAACGTTTGGTACGAACGCAACCTTTTCAGTAATCCGCGATAGTTTCTACCACCAACTCGGCTACCATCGCTTCACACATTATACACCTTAAGTAATGTAATTACAATGCTTGCGTCATGTTGCAACACAGCAACGAACATAAGCACAATAGGCTCCTAAGAATTGAAGAGTTTTTTTTATAATATTGGTGGCAAACGAACATACGGGTCACCTGATGGTAAGTGATCACGGCCGCCCATGGACAATTGCGACACGAGAGGAAACACAGATGCGTTGCCGGCCCTTAAGAAAGGAGTAGGCTCGTTTCTTGAAAGTTTTCTTACTTTGCCACGGATCCCATAATCAGAACCTAACCAAACTGTCATCAAACTACCCTTGAAGTACATCCTTTTCAATAAAAAATGAATCATCGAAACCGGTTAGCGTAATATTGAGTTATTCGTCTATTTGTCGTGTACATACTTAATGCAAATTTGAAACTTATACGGTTTTGCACTGGATGCCGTTGTCGGAACTGAACCAAATTAAAATGGGACCACACTGGAAGTACCAGCTTTCAAATAAAAAAAGAATAATCAAAATCGGTTCACCCAGTCCAAAGTTATGAGGTAACAAACATAAAAAATAAAAAAAATACAGACGAATTGATAACCTCCTCCTTTTTTTGAAGTCGGTTAAAAACAATTAGGTAGGTAAGATGTTTTTTCCCTTAGATTATAATCAAAATCAAAATAAAATGTTATATAGAGGTTTTGTGTTGACAAAATTCGTTAATTAGAGGTACTTACACATTTTTTTCATAGTTGAACATTCGTTATAAAGAGGTTGTTGGTAACAAAACTCGTAACGTAAAGGTATTATTTACACTGACTCTAATGAATAATTCATGGGAATTACGAAAAATTTGTTAATTCGAGGAAGTCGTTAAATTGAGGTTCGTTATATTAAGGTTGCACTGTATACAGTTGATACATATTACTACTACATTTTCATCTATGTGTATTCTTGCCGTGGGGCAAGTGGATGGTGCTTATATTTTCTCCTCTATCAATAAAATATATTGTAAAATCATGAACAACGCAAACGTCGCGAATATCAGTTAGTATTTTATATCACACTTACTTGCACTGATCATCGAGTAATGACAACAATCCATTGAGTTTCCCTTCGATGAGCTGTAAACAGCCTGTATTATCAGAGAAGCCTATATCCGTCCATCGGATCCCTTCGCGCCTGTACTCCTCTTGTTCGTACTTGAACACGTGCTGGTTGAAGTAGTACTGCAGGTGCTCGTTCGCGTAGTTTATGCACAGCTGTTCGAAACTATTGCTCGGACCGAAGTCTTCGAAGCCGAATATATCGAGAACTCCTGGAAATTAAATATATATTTTTTATAAATAAGTACTCTTATAGTGCGCGTCTTGATCTCGCCATCGGTTAGTCGGTGAGTCGTGAAGAGTAACCAAATGACAATTGTTTGACCTAGGCAAATGGAGAACAGATATCATATTTTGCACTCCCAATTCTACCACTAAACACAAGTATTAATCCCACATACAGTGTCAAGGAAAGTTATCCTCACAACTTATCATAAGAACCATAAAAGCATATCACAGTAAAAATTGTATGATCATAAAAATGTTTCTATGAAATCAGGAACTCATCACTTTTGACAGTAATATCCATGTGGTAGAGCCACGCTTAATGGTTGTAGAGCCACGCTGAAACTATTACTGGTTTCAGCATGAATGGGTCGGCTCGCCCGGGGTAGAACCACCCTCTCATAGAGAACCGACGTGAAGTAACAGTGTTTGCATTTTTGCGTTTCGTCCGGTCAGTGAGAGCGCCGGAAACCACCTCCCCTCCCCTCTCCTCCTCTCCCTCTCCTAATTCCTTCCCCTCAAAGGGTGGCAACGCACTTGCGATTCCTCTGGTGTTGTTAGTGTCCATGGACGGTGGTGATCACTTAACAGCAGGTGACCTACCTGTTCGTTTGCCACTTATGACATAAAAAAAATGTCACTGTTTCGAAGTAACTATATTTTATCTATACTTGTTGTTTGTATATTTTATACAAATAGAAATAAAATATATAAATGAAAAATATGAAGTTCATTGTTGAAATAATAATAAAAAAACATGCAATTAGTATCAACGATTTATCCTTAAGGTAATATCGACAGCAGAAAGGTTGACTAACTAACCAGTTATTGACACTCCTTGGACAATACTTAATTAGCATTACACAATCAATATTAATTAATGATAAACTATATAAATAAATTTATAGAGATCTGCTGTTTTGCGTGGATCAATCAAGAACTACTAAATAGGTTTCAATATATTTATTTTGTTTTACTTAATAGAAACTTCTTGTAGGTGGTAGAGCCACGTTGTAGCTATTACTAGTCTCAGCATGAATGGGTCGGCTCGCCCGGGGTACTACCACCCGACACACAGAACACCGACGTGAAGTAACAGTGCTTGCATTGTTTGCGTTTCTTTCGGCCAGTGAGAGCGCCGGAGGCCCTCCTCTCTTCCCCCTTTCCCTAACCCTCCCCCATACACAGGCTGGCAACGCTCATGCGACTCCCCTGGTGTTGCTAGTGTCTATGGACGGTTGTGATCACTTAACATCAGGTGACCCACATGTTCGTTTGCCTCCTTTTCACATAAAAAAAACCCTTGGTCCTTATCCAAAAAAAGAATATAATAACTCCATTTAATATAAAGTTAAAAACAAACTAATTTTATAAGCGCTATGCGTTCTGCGATGTGTTTTCTTCCCATGGAGAAGTGGGGCAAACAGTTTCGTGTCTATATTTTTACCTTTATGTGTAAATTACACTGTGAAAACAATAAAGGATGTAGACGAAGTCGTGGGTATCAGCTAATTGAAATAATACAAATTCTTACATTTACCGACTCATATCGATAAATCGTCAATTTTACTTATAAACCCTAATATAAAGCAAACTATAATATACTTTACACACAAGGAGAGGTTATAAATTGAAATAATAATTGACATGTGACAGACATGCGAGAAAACAACTTGGGTCTGATATGACAGAATATCTTAAGTGTGTTGAAGAACTCATCTCTAGCATTTGTGAGAGAACTGGTCAGTGTTAATCCTAACGCTGTATCCAGATGGACGTAATTTCAAGCGTGTTTTAGATATCTCTGTATTAATTTTATATAAGCATAAAACCTAAGATTAACTAAACTATATACAAGTTTCCATAGTAACATATACACAGGGAGAGGTTATAAAATGAGAGGATGATTGAAATGTGACAGTGATATGCAAGAAGAACTTGGATCTGATGCGACAGCACAATGTGAGCATGCTCAAGAACTCATCTGTAGAGTTAGAGGGAGAACTCATGGGTATTGATCCTCTTGCTGAGTTCCGATGACAATGACAATGGTGCGAGCGTGTTTCAAATATTTTTTCAATAATTTGACATAAACATGCTATGTCCTGACGAGCGATAGTGCGAGCGTGTTACAGATATCTCTGTATTAATTTTGTATAAGCATAAAACCTAAGATTAACCAAACTATATACAAGTTTCCATAGTAACATATACACAGGGAGAGGTTATAAAATGAGAGGATGATTGAAATGTGACAGTGATATGCAAGAAGAACTTGGATCTGATGCGACAGCACAATGTGAGCATGCTCAAGAACTCATCTGTAGAGTTAGAGGGAGAACTCATGGGTATTGATCCTCTTGCTGAGTTCCGATGACAATGACAATGGTGCGAGCGTGTTTCAAATATTTTTTCAATAATTTGACATAAACATGCTAATTTCATAACTATCGTGTAATACATAAATATTGTATCTAACCTATACTATTTCCCTGATGTTCCCTCAGTGTATCCTTTTTTGAAAGCAGAGCGTGATTGACCTGCATCACTATCCAGTCGAACAGAGCACCGTACAGACACTTCGCCATGGCGTCGCGAGTCGCTATGGCTTCAGGTAACCTGGAATGACCATTCGATTAATGGTTAATTTTTTTTAGTTATTTTCCTAATAATCACTTGTTTAGTGTGTTCAGACATTGCGTCAATAAACGTAGGTTCGGATGAGAACTTTTGGAGAAGGAAAATTGGTTCTCTGTAAAGATGGTTTAGGGACGATAATTTTACGTGATAACGTCATAAGAAAACATTAATGAAAAATTGCATACTTTTATGAATTGAATTGTTCTATATATAGATAGATGCGTCACTAACCGAACGCTTAGGCCGAACGTGCCTCTGTATAGCTTTTTCCGCGCACTCGCTTGCACGCTAGGCTTAGGCGGAACGTGACAATGAGTCATGCTTTTTAGTGCGTGCAACCGGCGTGCATCGATTTATATTACGTTATCACGTCAAAAACGTGGTGATCAAACCATAGCATATAACTATGTCCCGGCTGCACTTGAGAGCCAGACCTTCTAGGTTAGTGTGTATCTATTTACACACCATTATCATTTAATATCAGGCGAGATTGTGGTCAAATGCTAAGACCTATAAGTATTTTGATTAATGAATTGCTTAAGTAATTTTAAGACCGTTAAGTTAAGCTTAAGTAATTTTAAAAAGTTTTTTATAATTGGTAATTCTTATAAACTATTCATTAATCATGAAAATTCATATTCATATTCATGGAAATCGATTGAAATGAAAATAACATTTTATTTTATTTTCATTTAAATTTTGAATTTCGATTCAGATGTCGATTTCTGAATGACATATACTTCCCGTGTACAAAATTTCATGAAAATCAATTAATCCATTATTTTTTTTCGGAAATATTATTAACAATTCTTTTAAATTCATTAATTGAGGAATGAAATAAATTTCCAGTGTACAAGTTTTCTTAATAAACCTCGACCTGTGCAACACACGGCCTTAAGTTTCTTCCAGTGTACAAGTTTTCTTAATAAACCACAACCTGTGCAACACACGGCCTTAAGTCTCTATTGAAAGAAAAAAAAAAGAAAAGTAAAGAAATCAAAAGAACACAATTTACAGTAGATGTAGTTAAACTTTGTACCAATTACAATTTTTTTTTTAAATCAATTTATCCGATGTTTTTGAGCCGAATTTGTTAAGGCGGGCTTATTATTTATACCAAAATGTATTCAAGTCTGTATTTCCAGATATAAAATTAACAGTAAAATACCTGTAATTGATAACGAGGGTCTCCCCCGATGCCCGCGCTCTTTTAGACGTGAGAGCAGCTAATAATGTTTCCTGTTTTACTCGCAATAGTGACGATATTAACGATACTACTTCAGGGTTCCGAACGCCCACCGCCTCGTCGTGATGGTAAGATTTTCTTTGTGGCTGGAATTCCACATTACCTGAAATCATTGATAATTATAACTAAAAACAAAAAAAAAATTGTCCATTACAGATTAGTCATCTCAAGGGTACAAATTTAAGATTAATTTAACAACAATTCTATAAAAGATCAAATGCATTAACTACAAAATGAATCCGCACTTAGCCCACATTCTTAATATCTTGACATCAGAAACACTTTATTCAATTTAGGCCCTAAGAAGGCACTCATGAACGTCAAAACTACCACCGGTTCGGAAAACAATCCGGTCATCGAGAAGAACAGGTAAGAAACTCGATCTGGTTTATCTTTCTAACAAATATATATAATATTTAGAATAATAATATTATTATTATATATTCATCGGATGAGTATGAAATAAAAATTTTCAAATGTCACAGATTGTTTAATATAAGATGTTTGAAATCAAAGTAAAAGCATATATAGTAAAGCAGAATATCTTATATTGTTGTAAAGTTATAATAATAAATTCATAAATTCCAATAAATAAATATGATTGCATCATATCATATAGAAAGTATTATTTCATAGTTCAATTAAATTAATATACTTCATTTTTATGGGTTGACAACATAACAAAACATTAGGTACCTTAAATGGTCACTTTCTACTGATAAAATTAAAACGCTGGTAGAGTTACAAGCCATAGCATACTTCAACAATAAATTTAAGGAAAAGAAATTGAAAATCTTAAAGAGCTTAAACCTTAAAAAAAAAATTGAAGATATTTGAAAATAGATCCTTGCAATTACATTCTTGTAATAGATAATAGTTTTATAATTTATCCTATATTTATACAGAATATTATTTTATGAATTTGATATTGTATGCAAAGTAGAGTTCGAAATTATAGAAGAATGAGAGATGTGAAACAGAATGTTTTCATTAGCTAGACCTGGAAAGTTTAATAGGAATATTAATTTAAGATAAATAATCATTTCTTATCTATGTATTTTGAGACTTAAATAATACCACAAAAATCTGATACATTAATTGTATTGCACATTATTAAATTTATTTTGTATCAGAAGCTTTATTTCAAATAGAGGTAAATAATATTGTAACTGCAAAAATGTATAAAATTAATAATAGTAAAAGAATTCAATGCATGTTTTATATGTAACAGTGTTTCAGGGAAAATATTTTGATTAAATGAGTTATTATTTACAGGAATATAAAGCTAAATACCAAGAGGAAAACCTTGTAAAATTATTCAAATGTATGTATGTACTTTGATGTTTATTAGCTATGGATTATGTTAATTTGAACAATGTATACAGATATATATATTTTTTTCATTTATCAAGTGATAGCTTTCAATGTGTAACCAAACTTGTACGATAATAGGATGTTATCTACTGAATTAATACCTAATCTTTATCAAGTGATAAGTGGATAGGCACTTTATTTGATATATACTTGTAAAACACTTATAGACCACTTTAAATAATTATAGATAACAATTACCCATATTATGTTTAGGCAGAAACTAATTATATTATATAGAAGAATATATCAAAAATCAATTATTTAATGAAATAAATATTATATTGTAATAGACTCACTTGTAAAGCTAATGGATCCTATCAGAACTATATAATAATTATCATAAATACAGTGGTACAACGAAAGAATCCCAAGGAGGGTTGATGTCAGGCAGGCGACCGATCATAAAAATTAAGCCAAATCATATACCACAACATGACAAACATGTTGTACCGACCCTACTTATGTGGGATAAGGGTAAGAAGAAGATTGTAATAGGCTCACCCAATAGTAGCACCGCCGACAAAACAGCGAATAATCTTCGCTGCTTGTCCATTGTGAAGCCAACCATTTCCATGGACTGCTTGAGCCTTGAAAACTCATACTGTTCATCAGTTCCAGGCACATCACTACAACCGGTCCGAGATAGATAATTGTACTTATCAACACTGAGTAAATGTAACTGCTCCTTCTCTTGTTCTGAAGCACCGGCCAACAAATAGTAAAACACATGATAGTTCCTCTCGTTACGGCCCTGACTACATATACGTGACTTCTCGAGAAGGTACTTTTGCACCACGGCACCGTGAACCATGCCATTTTCTTTATAATTAACTTGAATGAACTTGCCGAAACGACTGGAGTTGTTATTGTGAGCTGTCTTCGCGTTACCAAAGGCTTCGAGTACGGGTCCGGCGCTCAAAATTGTTTGCTCGACGCCGCTTCCGTGTGAACCTTTTTGACTCAGCGCCGTCAAATGATGAAGCAAGAAATTCGTGCTTTGAACCGCTTTCCCCACTAATCACTATACATTGGTTAGTTTTCTCTCTTAACATACAGTGGTACGCGGCATCAGCTACGGCGAATATGTGAGGCGGACGACTCGGACCAATCCGTTTGTTCTGATATAACTTCACATACTTTGGGTTGTATATCGGGTAGAACTTGAACGGATTGAGAGCTATTAATATTGACCCGACGTACGTATAGATGTAACCGGCGGCGAACCTCGCCCTCAAGTTATCTAACAGAGTTTGTTCATTTAGCTCCGGCAGTTGACACAAGTCGGGGTATTCTCGATCCTTTGGCTGATACAAAAACCTCTGAAAGTAATCCTTTATCAGTTGCGGGTCCACAGAGAAATTTTCCATCCACGGTTCGTCGGGAATCTTTTCGCGGAGATAAAATCTGCAAAGAAAACAGAGCTCAACAGATGGTATTCATAAAGTGTGCCAATAAAAATCTAAAAATAATTTACTTTTGAGTCATATTTATGAGATGACGATAGCTAAATATTTGCGAGTGGTGGTATAGTTTTAGCTTCCATGTTGATCGCACAGTAATATTTCAGTTTGATTGGCAGGACGGAGACGGTGTTATCACACAAGAGCGGAAGGAAGAGTGAGTCACATAGCACTGTGACATTATCCCCAATCACTGTTGTAGTCCTTTATTAAACAATATTGTAAATACCGTGCTAAATTTATTTAAATGGGATCGAGAAACGATTACGTTTCGCCAGAGACTGAATTATATATGAAAATATAATGAATTCAATATTCTATTAACATTACGACTAACACATAATTAATTCACATTGTTACAAGGATGCATCGGCGCAAAAATCACCATAATTATTATTGGAAACAAAACAATCACAATGAATCATCACAACGGAACTATGTAGGAATAGTTTTAATACTATTGCGGTGACAAGACACGTACGAGACTGTATAGAGATATGATACAAGAGTAGATAAACACACTCTTAGGTTTACACGCAGGTGTGTGGACAAGGTTAGAAGTATGTGTAGTAACATACAACGAATGGTATGAGATAATTACATAGTATAACATGATTTTGCATAATTAATCCTACATTAAATGTTGTTTACAATGAACTGTAATAATTGTGTATAACAACGCATGCCAATCACATAATCACTAGATATTTATAAAACAAAGTCCTCAGCTGCGTCTGTCTGTACGCGATAAACTCAAAAACGACATAAGGGATTTTCATGTTACATTAGTAGATAGAGTGATTCAAGACGAAGGTTTAGGTCAAGATTTTTTTGTAAACTGGTTGAAGTATAACGATAAATGTTCAAAGTGTCGGAAAAAGTAAGCCACCTGGGAGATTTCGTCGAAAACACTGCCTAATAATACCTTTGACATATAGCAAAACAATTGAGATATTAAACAAAGCAGACGAAGTCGCATGAATCAGCTAGTTTATTATAATATAACGGAAAGTATTATACATCTCTTAAATATATATATCTGAAGTGATTGTCAACATTAAATATTTTAACATTGTAAATTATTTTAATCAAATAAAATTGATTAATATTATGAATGAATGACGGCCTCAGAAAAACCGTTTCTACTGAAGATTTGTTTCGCGTATATCTAGTACACAATATTAAGTTAACTTTTTATACCAAAGCTTATAGAACAGCAATGGTAATGTTTGCATTCATGAATAGTCATACTGTTGTAACTTGCTGTATTTACATGTAACTTTACATTTTAATAAACAACCTCTATTAAACCTTTAACACTAGAAAGAGGAGACTCGGGTGAATTGTAAAGAATAAAAAATTACCTGTTGTATTGGCCAGTGGACCTGTTCTGAGGCCATAGTAACATGACTGCGACAGGAGACTCATTAGCTCCGAGTCGCCTTTCTTTACATTCGCCGCTGGTTGTATCTCCAACAACCTAAACGATTTAAAAAAAATGTTGTTTTTTAGTGTTTGTAATTTCTCGCATAATATTATAATAAATATATTTAAAATTAAGGATTTTGAAAAGCTTTCTTCTATATATTGATATACAAACACCCAAGATGCACTCTTAATGTATCACAATCGGCACACAAAAATGAGTTTGATTTTGGATTATGCAGTCACTTCAACAGTCTCGCGTCGCTTGCGTTCTTGTAAAAGCAACTTTAAATCATTCAAGTACGGTTGAATTTGCAAAATCATTAGTTTATCGTATAACTATAACCACGTATGTGTATTGGAGAATTTTTGCGGACATTTTTGAGTGTTACTTCTATTCGAGACAGTGCGTCTTGAGTTTTTATATGTTAATGCTTGTATATTATTAATGTTTTCTGTGCTTAGTAAGTAAATTACTACATTAATTATCATTTACCGATTTAATACAAAATAAGCGAAATGTTGAATTTAGAACCCAGTTTTTTAAAAGAATACTTTAAAGCAAAGTTACTAATAAAATTACAAAGACATTTATAACACTTCACATCTACATTACATTAACATATTAAAACAATTAAAATGCATATTGCAAAACAACATACACTTTAAGATTATCAAAATAAACCAGTAAAATTTAACCCCAGTCTCCCCAATCATTAAGAACTTGTAAGAGACAAGATTAACCTAATGATTAAATAAAGGAAGTAGTAAATTAGTCTTAAGAAAAACTGTACTGAGTCATGGCGTTTAAATAAAATAAATTTACATAAGTAAGTACATTACATTCCTATAAGTAAATATACATAATTTTATTACTACGCTTTGGTGTATATAATGTGTAAAAATTACCAATGTGTAATTAATATGACCCCAGGTGATTAAAATTTGTACATTATACTTATAAGCTTAAGTTTTAGACAAGTAGGAAAATGCATGTCTTACAATAACAGCTCAGTGGCTGCTTCATAAAAGAGAATATTGTGATAAAACTGTGGATATATTATTTTTTAATATTCACAGGGAAGTTACATTCCTCAACATGAAAATCTTTTGCCAGGCACTTATTTAACTCTTGATATGTTTTATGTCATATTATTGATTAGTGTTTAATTTCACTAATTGTGAAATCTTGTTATAGTGGTTTTTTCAATGTATAGTGTTTTATAGATCATGTGAAAATCAAATTACCAAGTGGCTATTCCAGTTGTATTCATCTTGAAAGTTCTTTGATTTATTGAGCTTAACATATTATATAAACCAATTAACTCGTCCAATGAAAACTGCACTATTCATATAATGTTTACATATTTAATATTATAGTTATTTTACACAAACAAAAATGGATTACAATTCACTATGAAATTACTGATCTTTAACTAACACTATGGTGTCCCTGTTTCACTCACTATAGCTACATATAGTTGATTGTATAATGTAAATACACCAGAGTGTAAAAGATGTATATAGGATTATCGTTTTTGTACTTTTATGTTTGTCAGATTGTCCACTTTACCACATAGACTATGGTAATATTTAACTGAAACATGTCAGTTCTTTTTAATCAAAAGACATAATAACATTCAACTGATTTTTAGTGTTCATTGTTTTGATTATTATATTAAATTATAGATACCTCTGCAAGTTCATATGGTCCTCCTGATCCATCATTCAAGCTAAGTTTCTCTGTGATGCAAGTGACAATCTCTTCAGAACTGGTCTGTTTGGAAGCTTCAACAGAAAGAGCCTCATAATGTGGAGACAAAGCTCCAACATAAACCTGTGATAAAACATTAGAGTACAATGGATTAAGAGACAAACAGCTATTTCAAACAATACTCATAGGGCTGATAAAAAACAGGAGTAAGTAAGTCCTATAAATTAATGAATAATTTGCCAGATTATTCTTTACCACATTGTTACTGTTGACAATGGCAGTTTCTTTAAACTTGTATATATTAACTCAATGTGGTTGAATTACAGTCTCACAATTAATTATCCCTCTCGAAACTTGCATTGTGTATTTAGTTGTTATAACTAATTTCTTAAGTTTTTTTATATTTTTTGTACTATCTTCTCATGAAACAGGTCTAAGAAGTAAATGTTTATATTCAATAATAAAACTTCCGCTGTATTTTAATCTCACTAATTTTATGTTTTATTAGCTAGTAGAGAATTTTAATGATTCCATAAATATAGTTTTCAGTACTTATATTCAGATAAAAAATAAGCAGAGTCCTCTGTAAGTCCCAGGCTATTTCTATGTCAAAATTAATTGTAATTGGTTCAGAAGCAAAGTCATGTAAGGTTAATAAACAGGCAGATAGAATTACTTTCACAATTATATTATTAGTGTTGATATGTATAATAATTGGATATTTTTTCAAACTGTATAGTAATTGATATTGTCATTTTTAAAGTACTAAATAAAGTCATGAAAGAGAGTTCTAAATTAATCTACAGAATGCAACTTATGTTACTAGTAGGAGGATAAGAATATAAATTTCCTCAACCCTTGTCCCTACATCATGAAAATGAAAATAATTAAAAATAAAGAAAAGTGTTTATTCTTCTACTTTAATGAAATAAGAACAGAGAGTGAAAATAATTGTGATAGTGACCTACTCTTTTCGCTTTAGTTTCCCAGTTTGTACTCTATATAATACTGCATATAGATAATATATATCTCTTACTACAATTTTACATTACTACTATTTTAGAATTCTGAGAAGCAGAATACAACATCCTTTTCTATTTAAAGACCTTAAAATGACAATATTTCTTAATAAAATAAACAATATGCCCTACATGACACAATTACATGATATATCCGGTACAAATATTAAGTAGGTATACGAATTACAAAATAATGTTTTTTTTTTCTCGAACTGACTAACTCTTTTCGCTTTAGTTTCCCAGTTTGTACTCTATATAATACTGCATATAGATAATATATATCTCTTACTACAATTTTACATTACTACTATTTTAGAATTCTGAGAAGCAGAATACAACATCCTTTTCTATTTAAAGACCTTAAAATGACAATATTTCTTAATAAAATAAATAATATTAGCCCTACATATCCAGTACAAATATTAAGTAGGTATAGGAATTACAAAATAATGTTGATTATTTCTTAATGTATTGGTTATAAACTTAAAACCTGAACTTTTCCATGACAATTTTTTGTATATTTTTTTTATTTATAGTAGCAAATCTGTAGACCATAGGGTTCTTAAAACACAGTGAAGTTATGTAGAGTTATAAAGCCTTGTTAAATAATGCTTGCCTATTTATAGTATTACCAAACATTTTATGGAATACTTGAATTATATATTTTTAAGCAGCAAAAATATGATATCATAATTTAAAAAATTATTTATTATAAATTTACTAGCCTATTGGTGTAAAAAAGTGAAATTTTATAAATGGAATAAAATTATATATAGCAATTCTATTAACTGCTAGAATTCTATTCTAGCTTTTCCTGCTATCGCGTCCACTTGGAATAGAACAATTTTAATGAAACAAACTTAGTTACTCCCGAGGATATGCTTTACAATTTTCTTGCAGAGGGTTTATTGTGAACCCAGTACTTTAGCAGTGATACAAACATACAAACAGACAGACAGACATATCTAAAAGTGATTGAAATGTATTCTATTACTTATTCCTGGAGACCGGCAACAATGTTTTTCACAAAAATCTAAAAAGTACAGACACATTCGATTTACAGTTTTTTTTTTTTTTCGAACTGACTACGCTATTGACGCGGCAGGGTCTTCACAGCTTCACTGGACTACTAAGGTTGGCGCTTAAGGCACACAACCGATTTGGGTTTTAGGTAACATACACAAGGGTGCACGCACACCTCGGCTTGGGCTGTTACCTGGAATAAGACGCGTCTGTCCTAGCTAACTATTCTAAGCTATTCATACATATATACATTTGTGAACCATACAATCGAAATTGCATGATTCACAAATGAATACGTGTATATCGGATTGAGCTTGAATTTACATCGTTATTATATATATTGATATAAATTACTGTATTAACCAATCTACACAATCAAATAAAAGAATATTCTTAGACAAGATAATATTGATAGGGTACCTGGGTAATGAAAGTATTTACTAGCTAACAATATATTACTAACAAGGCTATTTAGCTACATTAACTGCATTCTTTTGTTTTTACTTCATACTAATATGGAAATATATCAACATGTATCTTGTTTATTGACAGAATATTATTTATATACTCAATGTGTCATTATAGCCAGAAGATTGATTTTAATTTATGTAGTGTATTAAGTTACGAGGGATTTCGGGTATCAAAGAGAAGTGTTACTTTGTCTCTTATTTATTGGTATAATATAATTGTATTTTTTCCTCCGAACTAACCTGTACAATGTGTCTTTGATTTTCACAATGAGCCATCTTGCATCATTATCCTAATCCTTGAAGTTTTGTTTGATCCTAATATGTGATAACTTCATTTGGTGTTCTATTCACTCTTATCCCATCACTTGTAAGCATTGTTCCATCTTCTTTTTACTAATCCTTCATCAAAAATGCTTCAATAAACCTAGTTGTTTATATGCGCTCAATAACAGTGCGGAAATATGTATATCTGCAACTTCTGCATCTGACCCCCACAGAGACAGGCAGGTAGTCAACCGTGACAAGTTTACCAAATAGCATGTCCCTAATGATATTCATCGGTGTGAACTGTTCTTGGCACTTTAATGATGTCACTCCACGTTTTCCGGCGTCTAAAGAACACCTCAGAAGTGAAACACAAAGAAGAGAAATCTCCGATGTGGGTCACATGCTGTATAAATGGATCAGTCGGTGTTCACTGCGTATTTTTATATTTTTTTTATGAACTGAACATCCTGGAAACTGTTTATACTTATCACTTTTCCTAAATCACCAGTATAACACTTTATTACAGTTAAAAACAACACACTGAACTCAAAACTGTAGCGAAATCGGTGTTTCCAACAACCTGTTATTTGTCAAACACTACACTCTCTAGCGAAGTAGGTAACCAGAAAAAAAATATTTTAATGTTACGAGATTATATTAAAATAACTTCTACTTCTACTACACTATTAGTATTGGCGTATAATATTTCAAGTATAAATTATTCAAGTGAATCTAATCTATTGAACCACCATTTTTATTTGTGTCTGAACTGAATCGTGTATCAATAAAAATGGTCAAATTGAAATGTAATAAAATACCATAAAAGAGGCTGTCAGTGGTAGACTACCGAAATTGGTCGTATTATACCATAGACTCTTTCAATTCATTTTCAATGTTTTAAATCTGTTAATTGTCTATACTACTTTTTTTTTCTAAAATAATTACTTAAACATTCAGGGTGGGAACAAAATAAGAGAAAAAATGCATACTATACGAAAACAAATGTATACATTCAAAACATTTTAACAGAGATGGTAAACTGTTTAAATTAACGTTCTATATAGTTGTATAGAATCGTAAGAATTAATATCAGTGAAACTAATCTTTTTACTAACATGTCATTAGTTGTTATTTGTCTTTATCAACATGTTTGGGTCGCAACTAATACTAAACGCTAACCTCTATAGTTTAAAGTACGATTGACATCTTAAAATTGATCACTATATTCCCTGCAAGGTCATCATATGATTGATAGCAAATTCTTAATTAATCAAGTCCAAAAGATCGAAGAAAAATATGCATAGATTTTCATAAAGTACTAAGTGACCTAATTAATTATATTCATATCTGGGATATTCAATGATATTTTAAGCACATTTTTACTTCTAATATCACTGAGGATATTTCTGAAGCAGGTGTTCAAAAGTTTGCACAGATGTGTTATCGCAAGGACAAGTGTTATCATCAATGATTTTATAACGACTAAAAGATATTGTCTTCATTATCCATGTTCTTTGTGGCATTATTATAATATGTTCATTGATGTGTTTCTAAGAATCCGGGAGGTAACTCGTATTAAATTATAGCCACCTCTCTCTCACAACATCCTGTTTATTCAGAATGTATTTATGCGAAAAAAATACCAGATAACGTACAAATAAGTCAAAAACGAATAATTGAGGAAAATAAATATGAAAGAGTAAGAGAGACAGACGATAGAAGAGAGGTTTAGTTATTCAGTAACTAAATATATTTATTTATTTGGTTATATAGAACCATTTTGTTTAATTTGTGATCGTTTTATACAGAAAAAAAACAATCTATATTAATATACAACGCTGAAGGCTTTATTTGTTTGTTTATTTGGTTGAACGCTTTTTTTTTCGTTTTGATTGCTTTCACTGCTTGTTAGCGTTAGTATCATAGAGTTAGTATTGTATACGTTGCCATGGTAACGTCGTAGGTTTCTATTGCAAAATTCCCAACCATTTTCAAACATTATTTTGTGTTCCTATTCAAAAAGTTTATTCAACGTAGTTTTGTTTCCAACTTTTTATTTGCAATCTATTACGTATTATAAAAATAAAGAGTGTGTATGTAAAAATTAATAAAAACTTTTTGGTGAATGGATATAGCTACAAATAACAAAATAAATTTTTTTATATTATTATATTTTCGGGGGTTTTGGCGGGATCTTTGTCTGTCATGTAGTGGATTTTATTTTTTATTCATAATCTTGTGTTACTTGACTCTATATTGTGTAAAATTGGTGTTGTTTTATGTAATATAGTTTGTTTATTGTGCATAAGTGAAGTGTATGGAAAATAATACCACGGACCATGAATTCTGAGATGCCACAAAAACTCCATGGAAAGTTCTAACAAGGGAGCCACCATCTTGTTAGAATATTGAATTAATTGCTCGGCAATGGAAGTTAATAAACACTCTGGAGGTTGGCAAACACTCTGGGTGAGAGAAGCGAGATAATTCAAACAAAGAAGATGGTACGCTACTATTAATAAGGAGATTAAGATAAAAAGATGGATGAAAGAGTATGTACGAAATATTATATGGAGGATTTGGCGCTTGTGCCTTTATATTAACTTGGACACTGAGGAAGATTGGTTAAAGGATACGTAAGAACTACATATATTGACAACTTCAGAATTGGCAAAACGAAATAATTCAGACTAACTATTAACAAGGAGATTAAGAAAAAGATGGATAAAATAATATGTACGAAATATTATATAGAAGATTTGGCGCTTATGCCTTTATAGTAACTTGGACACGGAAGAAAATTGGTTAAAGGATACATAAGAACTACCTATATTGACAACTTCAGAATTTGCAGTATGGATTAATTCCTTCGCCTGTCCTATTGGACGAATATTATTATTACTTATTATATTTTCTGTTTGTTCCGGGTAATCTCCAAAACGGCTGGACCTATTTTAATGGGAATTTTACTGTCAGATAGCCGCGATATTATAGCGGTTGACATATTCTATTTTATTTGTCCGCAGGTTCGTCCGCATTGCTATTTCCAAAATTGTAGGACCGATTTTCACGGCATATTCACTAGTAGATAGCAGACCTCATAAAAAATAATTTAGATTTTTATTCGCCTTCCGCCGCAGTGGAATTTCCGAAATGCGTGAACTGATTTTCACGGGACTTTCACTGGCAGATAACTAACTAATGAGCTATTTTATTTTAAGCTAGCGGGCTCGGCAGACGTTGCCCTGCCCTGATAATAAAAAGAAAACCTTGACAAATTATACCTAAACCTTCCCCATGAACCAATCTACCTACTGGTGAAAACGATATGAAAATCAGTTCTGTAGTTTTTGACTTTATCGCGAACAGATAAACAGACAGACCAGAGGACTTTGTTTTACACTACGTAGTGATGAATTGTTACCTGTGCATTAGTTCGTGTGGAATTGATCAAAAATAATATGTTTACTGTAAACAAGCGCGTGGCATGTGCGCTGTACTGGACTCCAAGAATAAATGTATGTAATTTGAATTATATTATCATTTTGGTCAATTTGGTAGCCATTTTGTTTTATATACCGCCTTTGCATCTACATAACTCAGTGATTATAGCAACGTATAAGAACATCACAGTTATATTGACAATATGGCCATGTTATATCTATATAATAAAAAATGTAATTCATATTGTTCGATAATTTTCATTATTGTCTTATATAGCGTTAGTGAGGGTAGTATACAGTAGGTTAAAGTTCCAGGTATGTTGCTGATGATAAATCCCATTCCATTCGATATACTATTCGTATTCACATATTTAGTGTACATGTTATATGTTACAGTAAATGGCGTGCGTGTCGTAGTTACAAATGTTTTTGAATAAGCATTTCTTTCACACCTACTTACAATTGTACATTTATTTAATACATTTAAAAAAGAAAACGCGTGCGGAGGCGCGGGTGACAGCTAGTTTATAGGTCTTTATTGATGATGCACTTTAATTTGGCATTATTATGTTAGCTGATTGATGCCTCTGCTATAAAAATTCTGACTATTGGAACCTATGAATACGTAGGTTTTTATCGTCTTATCGGATTTGAAAATTTTTCCTTATAAAAAGTTATCTGGACTGCGAAAAAATTGTATTTAGTTGGAGCGAGGTCCAGTGAGTATGGTAGTCCCGGAGAGTTTCCAGTGTACAGGTCATTGGAAGCTGTCCGTTGTGCGATGTGTTGACGAGCTTGTGTGCAGAATTAGTGGTATACTCCAAAGAGAAAATACTCGTAGAAGCATTGAAAGGTATGGTTGTTTGAAAGCGAGCTTGTATGTCACAACACAAACGGCACGATAGCGCACACATACGTAAAGTAATATTGTAACGCCACACTGTCCTAGATAAAATGTGGAAGTAAGACGGCATATTCGCAATATCGGTGGTGAAAAAGAAATAGTTATATGTTGCTTAGATACGGGTGAATTGACGGGGTAGCCGTCAAAGATAAGCTAACCCAAGTCTTAACAAGGCGCTGTCGAAGCGCTTATGACGCATCTACAGCTTTTTCGTTATAATATCAGTGATTTAAAAGGTTAAAGTTATCAGTTTCTGTTTATTTAATAGCCATTCATACATTTCTTTGTGACATCTCTGATTTTAACATGTTATTTACATGGTCTAAATGAATTTGTAATGAATATAAGGTAAATATATATATTATAATAAATGTAAATAAGCTCTTTGTATGTTTTTCTAATGTTCCTTATATTTTATTGCAAATAAAAGTTATATAAGAAAAGTTTTGTTTCGTAACTTGGTGTACAATTTTCAAAATTATCTTCTGAAACTCAAAAGAATATCTACCTGGTATTGATTTCATTTAAATGAGAGAACATATTTTGACTAGCATTATATGCCGTGATATTTAAAACTTGATGTGCAGGCGAATATGTCTGTTTACAGTTTTAATACTCAGTTTACACGCATAGAGTTACAAGTTAAAACGCATAGTAGTCCGATGAGCTGTAAAGGCCTATGAAGCCAAGAGCGTAGTCGGTTCAAAAAAAAAAAACAACGCATACCTAGGCCCATTAAAATGGCTTGGAGTCGGAGCATACATTTCAGTGAAATGCACGTATCAACGCAATGCGATTATTCGCGATATACGGTTTTAGAAAGAAATTGCAAACACAAACTATAAATGTAAATCCTAACTTTTCATATATTTGCACCATAAAACGTGGTGTGATAAGCATTGGTACTTTCTTTACCTTAATAAATAGCTTTGATGACTATAGTCAGGCGGACCTGTGTCGTGTCACACGTGCGACATGCTCAGAAGAAATTTTAGCCTGCAGCATATATCACAACATTACGCCTGATGTATTATAAATATAATAATAA
>MU160457.1:38312-59177 GCA_015888305.1 Antheraea pernyi | reverse complement strand
ATAAAGTTTATTTATAAATTTAACTCACTGTTTATACACTGTATAAGTGCTAATAATATTGTAAATAGATGAAAAATCTGCGTTTACTGCAAACGACGTTATGCGACAGAATTGCCATCTAAAGTTCTAATAATTAACTTCCGTTGCATACCTGCGTGACGTTACATCTGTAAAAAATTTACCCTCATGCGCCTAAAGAAGTTTCACTTCAAAAGAACTTGTACTTTAAATTGTTATCTAGATTAATATTTAATCGTCCATTTTATATGTATATAGTTATTTTTAGCAGTACATTGTGATAACACAAGAATAATGGACAAGCGGTACTTTGAGATTAATTCTAGAAACCTTGCGGTCGTTACGATATTATCCTTCATTGTATGTTACAGATTCATAAATAGGTATATTCTTCCTCTTCTTCTATACATATAATAAAAGTGTAAATCTAACGTGTCTGTACTTTTTCGATTTTCGTGAAAAAAATCGTTGCAGGTGTCTAGGAATCTATACTAATATTATAAAGAGGTTAAATTTGTGAGTTTGTGACGTTGTAGGGGGTAATCTCAGGAACTACTGATCCGATTTGAAACATTCTCTCATATAGCTCATATATAGCTCATTTATCGAGGAAGGTTATAGGCTATATATCATCACGCTAAGACCAATAGGAGCGGAGCACCGATGAAGAATATTTGAAAATGGGGTTTTTTTCCACCTGAGAGCTTCCGCTACGTTAGAGTTGGCCCAACGAAACTATTCCACGCGAACGAAGTCGCGGGCAGAGGCTAGTAAGTAATAAAATACATTTCAATCATTTTTAGAAATGTCTGTCTGTCTGTTTGTATGAACACGCGGTTTAGCGTCACTGCTAAAGTACTGGGTTTACAATAAAACTCAAAACATGAAAATCATAAAGCATATTCTCTGGAGTAACTTAGTCTTTGTTACATCAAAATCTGTACACTCTATCGTAAGTTATCGTAATTTTAATGACGACTCGAGTTAAGTACGAGAGTAATCTTTAATCAATTTGGTTGAACACGCTAGTCTCAGGAACTACTCGTTCGAATTGAAAACTTCTTTCAGTGTTATGTAGCTCATTTATCGAGGAAGGCTATATGATGATATATTATTTATATCATCATGCTAAGACCAATAGGAATAGGGCCACGAATGAAGAATGTTTCAAAATCGTTTTTTTAACACGCTTTTATTAGCTTCACCTGTATGATTGTAACCGACCTCTTTGAGCTCGATTTTGCCCTACTTTGAACAATCAGATTTAATTCAAACTTTGCACACCTGTCAAAGGTCGATGACAATGCAATAATCAGAAAAAAAGTTAAAAAAAATTAACTAAAAAATGAAAAATTTATAACAGAAAATAAAATTTAATAAATTTGGATTAAGAATAGTGTAAATTAGAAATAAATGTATATTTTTGTAAAAAGTGGCAAAAAAATGATAAAAATACTGATATCTGGAGGTGCTGATATTAACATTCACTTATATATACTTATATAATCGTATAAACTTATATATATTATATATACTTATATATATTATATGTACTTATATCTATTATTATACTATATACTTATATCAGCACCTCCAGATATCAGTTTTTTTGTCACTTTTTACAAAAATATACATTTATTTCTAACTAGCGGCCCCGGCAGACGTTGTACCGCCCTGATTATAAAAAAAAACCTTGACAAATTATATACCTCGTGAATCACTTTATCCACTCGTGAAAAGCGCTTGAAAATCCGTTCAGTAGTTTTTGAGTTTATCGCGAACAGACAGACAGACAGACAGACGCGGTAGGGACTTTGTTTTATACTATGTAATGATTTACACTATTCTTAATCCAAATTTATTAAATTTTATTTTCTGTTTTTAGTTAGATTTTTTATGAAAGCGTGTTTTTTTAAACTATTATTTATTTTGAGAGCATCCGCTGCGTGTTAGCGTTACCCCAATGCCATATTCCAAACGGGCGAAGTCGCGGGCAGTAGCTAGCACATAAATAAAACTGGTAGAATTCCACTAAATCATACTACGAAACTTTCTTTGTATATAGGATATCGCATTGTGGTTGATCAAACTCGTCTTAATTAATAACTTGACCTATTTTTTACGGTAAATGTGGACGCGGAAATTTTGTTTAGTAATTCAGCTAAAAAGTAAAAAGACGTTAAAAAAATGTTACATAAATATATAGCTCTAAGAAGGTAGCTGAATAAACTGAGTATAACCGCGTATTTGTAACTTATTACAAAATAAAATCAATATCACGTTTCAAGAAACGTTAATCTCTTTAATAAATATCGTCTTCTAAACCGATTTATTTAAAGTAGTCACGTGTTTAGAAAAAGCCGAAAATAAATTACGTTTTTGAAAACATATTGTTTTTAATTTAAAAGTTATATCAAAAAGAGTCTGACAAAATTTTGCAGTTTCAAATTTGAAAAAGAATTTTACGAGTGATGTACAAACATATTACTAAACAATAATTATTAGTATTCTCGTTACGGTTTTGGTGTAACTAACTATTTGTTCATTAACTTTTTTGATACTAGTGTAATAATTTTAATATAACTGACCAGAGTATCCACCATAATAATTACAAATTATTCATAAAAGGCACGGTTATTTCTAGACAATTGATGCTTAAATAATTAATATCTCTATATACAATAAAAAAGTGTCACTTCTGTATTACCTAATAAAACAGTTCAGAATATGTATCACAAAAGTAATATCCCTCTTGCCGATTTACGTTGCGTTTGTGAAACATTCGCAGCTCTACGAGCAGCCGCTGCAGCCGCCGCAGCTCGTCTCGCATGGACTCGGCCGTGTTTCGCGAGGTGGTCGGATCGCGCGAATCTCTTGCCGCACTCACCGCATCTATACGGCTTATCTCCCGAATGACTTCTTCGATGCCGAGCTAACTCATCAGATCGTGCGAACCGCCAGGAACAACCTCCCCACGTGCATCGATAAGGTTTCTCACCACTATGCCTTCGTAGATGTGCTCGCACGTGCGATGCTTTCGCGTAAAGTTTCCCACACTCATCCACGGGACACCGAAAAGCTCCGACTTCGGGACAATATTTTGGCTCACCCCAGGAGCGCACGTTCACCTCTGTAGCTTCCGTTTCTCTTTTCCGATCCCATTTCTTCTCCAGTGAAATATAATCGTGCGTTTCTAATGCACATGTTGGTTCTATGTTATACGAAATGTCTTTTACGGGTTGAGATAATGATGTATCATTAGAAACGTCGCTCAAAGCTTCCAGGAGATATTCGTCGATTATACTTTTGTCGAAATCTTCGAAATCAAACGCTGGTGATCTATCGACAAAATTGGGCTCATCCTTATTTGTACTCGTACCACTTTCACCGATTACGAAACTGTCACAATTGAAATCGAAATCACTTAGTTGCCATTCGCTGCCATCCGACTCGAACGACGGTAGTTCGAAGTTTATAAGACTCTCAGCCGGTGAATATTCAAAGAGGAGTTGATCGTTGAGGAGTGCGTCCTCAAGTAGAGGACTGCTGCCGTCGCAGTACATCATGAGTCTGAAAAACAACCGTCTTTTAGTTATTTGTTGTTTTTTTTTATAACAAAATGAGATAAAAAAGACGTCTGTGCTACTAACAATTGATGTATTCAGTCGTATTTACCGCCAGTTTTGTTTATCTCACATTCAGCGATAATAAAACAGCGTGGTTATAAATTCAGGATGAAATACAAACAAGCGGTTATGTCGCGTCCCGGGGTTGGAGTGAGTGTGACCGAGCTGTTGGTTGTGATGTGTGAAGCACCGGACACCGTGACGGACGCGCGATATCGGCGATCGCTGATTATCGGAGGAACCGCGCGCACGAGTCCTACATGCGACCGTAACGAGATGATCAGTCAGTATAACTAACCATTTTAGATGAATTATCGCTAACAATAATTACTATAACGCCATATTGATACACAAGTATAGAATTATTTCTTTACAACTATGTAGAGGGTTTGTTTTTATTAACATTCGAACACATTGCGCAGTTAAGTAGATAAAAACTGCGGAAAGTATCAATTAACAAAGCTGTTTATTGAACATTATTGAGACAGGGTTTATTCATTCTGCCGTTATCGGTCCTTTGCCCCGACCCTTTGTCCTATAATTCTTTTACCTATGTTCTATAATAGGTTGAACTTGATGTTCAGGTAGTTACTATGTTGTTCACCTATATCTTGGAATTGGCTTAGTAAATACAAGTTTACTTATACCACGTAAAGGTAGTTTAATAATAAACGTATCAGTGAGAAATATTGGTCCATTAGTTAATTAATGATTAATAAGTGCTTAGTTCATATACTTTTGATTGTACATACATACTATTTCATAATACGTTTTGGGAAACTTTATTTCCGATGATAACGGTTTCAGATAAAATACTTGGGAAGTGATTATCTACATATCCGTAAAATTGTGGTATTTTTTATGACAGCCCGGATTTTTTGTATATAAATATATGCATTTTAGATTAAGAACATAATGAGTGGTATACATCTATATACATATAATTAATTCATTTGAGGACTACGACCATGTAGGCATTTTTATAGGTGGTAGAACCATGCTGAAGCTATAACTGGTTTCAACCTCTCACAGAAAACCACGTGAAACGTGAAGTAACAGTGCTTGCAGTGCAGTTGCAGTGCTCGTTCGCTCAGTGAGAGCGCCGGGGCCCACTTCCTCTCTCCCCTCCCCAACGCAGGCTGGCAACGCACTTGCGACTCCCCTGGTGTTGGTGATCACTTAGCATCAGATGACCCGCCTGTTCGTTTGTGTCCTGTAATATAAAAAAAAGTAGTGTGGCTGTGTCTTGACACGGCCGTTTGTTGTATGTGAATACGTCTCGTAACGGGCGATAGTTTCTATATAAATTATTATTATTTATGTATGACATAATCATAAGAAGACGTCCGGGTTTCCATGTTTTGTTTATGATGGCAACTGTTCCATTTAACGGGTTCACGAAATAAATCAGCCTAACAAATAATTACTATGTTACTACTTTATTAATTACTAGCCGACCCGTGCCCACTTCGTGGGGCGCTAATAGGCATTATCAAGCTACAACTTTTCTCTAAACTCAATCATATATATCTCATAATTATGGCAGCGTTCGTAAGAAACGTTTTCGTTCGACCATTTTTTGCCGACTCCCCAGATATTACTCCCTACAACCTCACAAACTTTATCTCTTTATAATATTAGTATAGATTATAGATAATATAATTAGTTAATAGCTTCTAGCTAGCTGCCCGCGACTTCGTCCGCGTAGTAATAGTTACTACTCTGGGCTAACGCTGACACACAGCAGAAGCTCTCAAAAAGAGAAAAACATCTTGATTTTGAAACATTTTTCATCTGTGCCCCGCTCCTATTGGCCTTAGCGTGGTGATATATAGTGATGATATATAAAGTTATACTAAATGGAAATCTGAAAACGCAGCAGAATGACGGCGCTTCCCCCTACACCGCGTGCAATATGTTACAGTCCTGACTTATCGTAATGAACTCTTTGATCCTTTAGCTATTCAATGGTATAATTTAATTTTAGATGCAGAGAATAGATTGGAAACTACATTGCCAAACTGTATCCCCCGATTTTGTTGTCATTAGGTTTTTTGGATTACCCCTGTAAATTTAAAGACGTATTCACGTCAAAAAGTAGCCTATTCTTTGTATTGGATTGACCCTTTGTTTCGATTTGATTGACTCTTCGTCAAAAAGTAGCCTATTTTTTGGATTCGAATGATCCTTCATCAAAAAGTTGCCTATTCTTTGGATTCGGTTGACCTTTAATCAAAAAGTAGCCTATTCTTTGGATTCGATTGACCCTTCGTCAAAAAGTAGCCTATTCTTTGGATTCGACTGACCCTTCGTCAAAAAGTAGCCTATTCTTTGGATTCGATTGACCCTTTGTCATTTTTTAAATACTCAATGGAAATAAGCTAGTATTTGCATAAGACTAAAATGAAATGAATTATGGTTCGAGTCATCGTTTTTGGCCGCACTGAATATAGCTTTAAGTTCGGTCTTGCGCGTAGTACAGTCAAGAGGTTGAAAAACAAATTCAGAATATTAATATAGAAATTTAACATATACGTGTATTTACCTTTACTTGTCTCGATATTATGCGTACAGTATATCAGGTTTAATGGATTATGAATCAAGTAGACATTTGCCTGTTACATCTATACATAAAGTAAATATGAAGTGTGTGTATGTAATATCAAAATATTTTTTTTAATGATTGGGTAGGAAAGTATATACGCTACTGATATCAAAAATGCAATTTTTAAAAATTGTGTCGGTCTGTCTGTTTGTTCCAGGTAATCTCCGAAACGGCTGGACCGATTTTGACGGAAATTTAACTAGGAGACAGCTAAAATTACAGGGGGTTACTTAGGCTACTCTAATTTAGACTAGCTGTTAACCGTTGCTTCGCCCGCAGTGCTATCTCCAAAACGGTGGAACCGATATTCACGAAACTTTCACTGGCAGATAGCTGACCTTATAAAAAATAATTGAAGCAATTTCAGTTTATACTATCTGTTAACCGTGGCTTCGCCCCCAGTGCAATATCCTAAACGGTTAGACAGATCTTCACGAGACTTTTACTAGCAGATAGCTGACCTTATAACAAGTAATTGAAGCTATTTTAGTTTATACCAGCTGTTAAACGTGGCGTCGCTCGCAGTGCTATCTCCACAACGGTTAGACCGATCTTCACGAGAATTTCACTGACAGATAGTGGACCATATAAAAAGTAATTTAATGTATTTCAATGTAAACTAGCTGTTAACCGTGACTTATATGGTGGTAACTAAGGTAAGGTACTTATATGGTGCTTAATGGATTATGAATCAAGTAGATATTTGCCTGTTACATCTATACATAAAGTAAATATGAAGTGTGTGTATGTAATATCAAAATATTTTTTTTAATGATTGGGTAGGAAAGTATATACGCTACTGATATCAAAAATGCAATTTTTAAAAATTGTGTCAGTCTGTCTGTTTGTTCCAGGTAATCTCCGAAACGGCTGGACCGATTTTGACGGAAATTTAACTAGGAGACAGCTAAAATTACAGGGGGTTACTTAGGCTACTCTAATTTAGACTAGCTGTTAACCGTTGCTTCGCCCGCAGTGCTATCTCCAAAACGGTGGAACCGATATTCACGAAACTTTCACTGGCAGATAGCTGACCTTATAAAAAATAATTGAAGCAATTTCAGTTTATACTATCTGTTAACCGTGGCTTCGCCCCCAGTGCTATATCCTAAACGGTTAGACAGATCTTCACGAGACTTTTACTAGCAGATAGCTGACCTTATAACAAGTAATTGAAGCAATTTTAGTTTATATCAGCTGTTAAACGTGGCGTCGCTCGCAGTGCTATCTCCACAACGGTTAGACCGATCTTCACGAGAATTTCACTGACAGATAGTGGACCATATAAAAAGTAATTTAATGTATTTCAATGTAAACTAGCTGTTAACCGTGACTTATATGGTGGTAACTAAGGTAAGGTACTTATATGGTGGGTTAAAATTCCAAATATGTTTTATTTTAAAACTTACAGCTAACACTAATGAAATAACAAATAAATAATATACAAAGGCTAATTACAAATTTTCACTTATAAAAACTATAAATAAACAAAGTGAAACAAACAAACGTGAAGTAACAGTGCTTGCATTGTTGCGTTTCGTTCGGTCAGTGAGAGCGCCGGAGGCCCACCTCCCCTCCCCTTTCCTCTCCCTCTCCCTTTCCCTCCCTTACCCTTTCGCCCAAAGGGTGGCAACGCACTTGCGACTCCTCTGGTGTTGTTAGTGTCCATGGACGGTGGTGATCACTTAACTTCAGGTGACCCATCTGTTCGTTTGCCGTCTATGACATAATAAAAAAAAAAGAGGAGATAGCTATCAATATAGATGTACAAATAAAAACGTGATTACATACACAAAGATAATATTATGGAAAAAAATCTCTAGATAAACATTGTCTAAGGCATGATATACTACTATCTGAGAATAAATCTAGGTTATTGTCTAAAGAATTAAAATATTTGCATGCTCGGATCTAAAAAGCATTTTGGCGATATGTCGCCCTGACAAATGGTACATGTAATAGCTTCGGTTTAACTGTATGTTGCTGATGGTAAGCCTCATTTGGCACGCTGTTAGTATTTATATATCTAATGTACCTACACGTTACATGTTACTGTAGGTGGCGTGCGTGTCGTACTTACAGTTGTTTTTAAAGAGCATTTCTATATTTGTACATAGTCTCACAATTTTATAATTCTTTCGATATACCCTTTGGCATTTTTAATGCCCAACGAAGCGGGTGAGAATAAGCTGGTCTTTGTATAAGACTAAAATAAAATGAATAAATACAGAATATATTTTATGGGTATAGTATATAATTAAATATGTCTTTTCCCAAGAGACTTTGTATATATACTTGGTTATTTAGTATGGTTTAAACGCTTTTATAGTCAATTCATAACTTAAAGAAGTAACATTATATCCCCATCCAACAATTCTACTTTAATTTGCTCCGTAGTTTTCGTTTAGTTTTATGACATAACAAAATTATAACTTTGCAATTTTGTTTTGAACAGTTAAAAAAATTAACTGGAGTGAAAATGGAATTCTCCATGTTTATGTCTTTCTATTAAAAGAAATGTAGTGTAAAAAATAAACAATTTGAAATTATTAAACTTGAAATAGCACTTTGTATATAACGGATCATACGCGCACAGGTTGATAATAAGTATTGTAATTTACATCGACGGACAAATGGTCACCACATGCGATCAGTATATGTATTTGGGAAATGTAAAGCATAAGTCGGGAAGACTCTGGGAAGATAGCCCCCAATTGTTCAAATCAAATCAAAATCAAAAATGTTTTTTTGCAAACAAAGTCCATTTGGTTAGTATACACACAACTTAGAAACTAGTTTTTTTTTTTTCGAACTGACTACGCTATTGACCAAGCAAGGTCTTAACAGCTTCACCGGACTACTAAGGCGAGCGCTTAAGGCACTCTCAGCCGATTTTATTTACTATTTTTGAAGTAAAAACTTCTTTAGGCGCGTTGAATGGTGGTTTTGGCAGGAGATAAATTTATAATTTCGCGACATGACATGCTACGTAAGCGCGTCCGGCCGTATTGCGCTTGCGTCAGACCATTTTTTTTTTATTTACGTCGGGAAATCCTTTATGGATACGCCATAAAGCTCGGAGGAGAGAGTGGGTTATGTCCGACTCACACGGACTAAAACCACACGGTGTACCGTCCGCCGCATGGTAGGGGCGGCCAGGGATCGAACCTGCTCTCTACCTGAGAAACCGCCCCTGCGGCAACGTGGCGAGCAAACGCCAGGCTTCGTCCTACTATAGAGGGCTTGCATCAGACCAGCGACGCGTTAATAGGGGCCCGTGTAAATTTAATATTGATATTTAGCAGCTCGTCATACGTTTGATTGATTAGTTAGTACACTTTATAAAATATTATTCCGAGTGCCAATGGATACGAAAACCACACTAAATTTTAATAATTTCAATAAACAAATTCTGAAATTTATATATTGTCACTCACACTATAGTTAATATGAAAATGCAAAAGAAAACACATTTATTTCATTGTATTGAGTTTTTACTATTGTCGACAGTCCTTATGACTACTTCGACTGTGTTTTTTTTTGGTTTAGCAGTTTTTAAAGCTATGATGAAATAGTTGTCGACGTGTTCGGACACAGCGTCAATGGACATAGGTTCGAATCCTTATAACTCAATCGGAGCTTCCGGTGAAACATCGTGATGAGATAATCGTATTACTGGTTTCAGCATGAATGGGTCGACTCGGGTCGGCTCGTCCGGGGTAGTACCACCCTCTCATAGAAAACCAACGTGAAGTAACAGTGCTTGCATTGTTGCGTTTCGTTCGGTCAGTGAGAGCGCCGGAGACCCACCTTCCCTCCCCTCTGCTCCTCTCCCTCTCCCTACCCTAATCCCTTCCCTCCAAAGGGGGGCAACGCACTTGCGACTCCTCGGGTGTTGTTGGTGTCCATGGACGGTGGTGATCACTTAACAGCAGGTGATCCACCTGTTCGTTTGTCACTTATGACATAAAAAAAAGAAGTTTTTTTTTTAAGTTGGGTAGACTGGGTACGGTTGAAACGGTGGACGGTTGCAACAAAGCGAATATCTCGTGAACCCAGTGCATGATATGGTTACGCGACACGACGCGCGAGACAAGTCGAAACACGAATTTTTTTGAATTTGTATAGGTAGCCCCAAAAGTTGAAGGCTAGTTAAGAATAATGTTAGATTATAAGTATCGCCAAAGACTTGAATATTAATTAAAAATATTTGTGATATTTAATTGTGCCATTACGTAAAATGTTATTAGATCATTAATAAATATGATAAATTGATTATATTTTGTATTATTGACCCCAGGCACTGTTTCAACCGACCCTGGACTGGGGACGATTGAAACATACTTTAAAAAATTACTTTTTTTTTTAAATATTATTTTACACCTAAAATACCATACAGTGATCTCAAATACCATCAGGTGACCCGCCTGTTTGTTTGCCTCTTATATTATTAAAAAAACGCACAGAAGTTGTCTTTACAAGAAAGTAAAAGGTAGGCAGACGTGTGTAAATGAAATAGTATCAAATGCATCTTTTAAAAAATCTGGATTTCTCATTTTTTCTTTTCTCCCATATCCATTCTTTAGAAATTGACTTTTCAAAAAAGTAAAAGATAAACAGACGTAAGCACGCCTGGCTATCTAGGATCCTCAAGTTGAAAATTTGTCGCCAGATACCTGTAGGTGTGCTCCGACAGCTGTACGTGAAAGCTAGTCCCCTCTAGGATTGGAGTGTTTACAATCTTACACCACGTCGTCACTTAACATCAGATGAGGCCTGTGGTCCAACGCTATATAACCTATAAAGTATTTAAAAAAACATTATTACTATGTTTATTGTCAGTAAGGAGTGATATTTTGAACGTACCAGCTTTTTATTTAAAATATCATTGTAACGTACATGTAAAGCAGTGCGAGTAAAATTACGCTGTACATTACGAAAAAAAATTGAAAATTCTTGGTTTTTTAACTACCGCTCACGGAAATTCGATTTTTTTACTAAAAAGATTTTGCCTTATTAATAATTAAATGTGATTAATAAAATATAAGCAATGACATGAGTTCCTTTCCAACAAGGATACCATTGGATCAACTTCAAAACCCAAGTAACTACTTTCCTTGTAGAACTGATAAAAAATGTTTTTTTTTATTTCCTAATCTCATTTGTTATTAAGCACTTATAGAATGATTATCTGTATAAAAGAATAACTGACTGACATATCAAAACACAGCTCAAACAACTGGTTCTAGGGCCGTGAAAATTTGCTTGCGGGTTCCTTTTAATACTATAGGTGAGCACTAAAGAAGGATCTTTGACAAGTAAACCCGTAAGGTGGTGAAAGAAGTGTAGAAATTTTGTACAAAAATCCGCCATTTTTTAACTTAGATCTATGAAAATGGTATTAAGTATTTTAAAGGCATGTATTTATTGTCAGCATGTCATTTTAAAATTGTTGGTCCATTCAATTTATTAACTTTAGTATGAGGAACCGTACAATATAGGTACTAAGATATTAATAACATAAATTCGAAAATAATTATCGCATAAAATGCGTGTGTGAAACTCTGAGGAATTGCGGGTTTTATAATAGAAACGTATGAACTTAATTTTCTTAAGAAACTTAATGATCTAAAAAATATTTAATCGATTAATTTTGTCCTTAATATAATTGTTAAATACTTTCAAATAATTGCCGAAACCGTGCAAGGTATGTATGACTGCGGAAGAATGACCTTCACATCTATTTTTGTCACAATGTAGCAGTTGCTGTGTTGCCGAAGGGTGTGTTTGCCAACACACTTGCACAATAAGCGTTTCCTTGTAAGATGTATTGACGACTGAATATTATGACAATGACATGATATAATTTTCCTTTTGTTTTTAGCCAGATATAAATTATGAGACAACAGAGACTCCACAATCATTTTTAGAAATGTCTGTCAGTTTATCTTATTGTCTGTTTGTTTGGAGCCGCATCATTGCTAAAATACTTCCTTCATGATAAAACCTCTTCAAGAAAATTATAAAACATATCTTCGAGTAACACTTAGTTTTTTCTTCATTAAAATCGGTTGTCTATCAAAAGTTTTTGTAATTTTAATGACGAGGCGACTTAAGTCCGAGAGAAAAGTGGATAAGTAAATTAATTTAATAACAACAAAAAGTTCCACGCGGTCGAAGTCGTGGGCACAACTAGTCTTAATATAATATGATATTAGGTGATACGAAAGTGAATTTGTTTGTTTGTTAAGCTTTCACGCCAACTTAACTGCTCAATGGATCATCATTAAATTTTGCATACCCGTTGCCAGGGGAAAATTACATTAGGTATCTTTCACCCAGAGAAAGTATTGTTTCGGAGAGAAAGGCTAAATCTATATTAAAGCGAGCGAAGCCGCGGGCAAATGCTAGTTATAATATGGAAATGTTAGGAAATATAATTGGCCTTAAACTTCAGTATTTTAACATCAGGTGATTCGTATGCTTTTACAACTTTCTAAAAAATGATCATTTACTAAATAAATAAATAATATTACTGTATCGGAATGATTGACAACATTTTGCTAGTTTGCTAGACGAATTTCTGTCGCAAAGCAGACGCTCACTCTGTTATTTTTATTTGAAAGTTGTGTGGTAACACGCACTAACACACGAGGGCTTTTAGCTTAGTCCTCTAGTCTCTAGTCCAGGAGTATTGTCATCTGATGATTGACCAATAACTATCGTCCCTTCGAGATTGGTTGTGTATCGACTAAGGTTTCGGCTATTGTCTAACAATGCCCTGTTTATCAAACTAAGTCATGTCAAGTTACATGACACTATTTTTGTTTTAGAAAATCTTGTAAATTAGTTTATCGAGTCTACAAATTCACAAGTTATAATATAGTATAAGAACATTTTATACAAGTTTATATAAATTACATTCATCACATAAATTCGCAATACGTGTCGATTCTATAAAATTGTATATTTAATTCACATGGGTTTATTTATGTTAAATTACAAAATGATTATTCTACCGTATTATAAGTTTGTAGGTGGTAGAGCCACGCTGAAGCTATTTACTGTTTCACTATGAAAGGGTCGGCTCGTCTGGGGTAGTACCACACTCACATAGTAAACTGACGTGAAGTAACAGTGCTTACAATCGCTTATAAAGTTTTATAAACAGGCCGAGGTATAATACGACTATTTGCTATATCATAACATAAAAAGTTGAGTATAACAATCAAACAACATGTCATCCAAAATTTGTTGCTGTTTAATTGTTCGTATAATATTACCAAGAAATTATCACTATGAATAGCAGATTAAAACGTAAAACCCAATTCCGTTGTACGATGACAGATCGCTGAAATACACATAAATATGTTAATGGCGTGTTAGATAAAAAAAAACCATTAACCATGTGGTGTTAATATTGATCTGCGGGATAAAAGTGACAGTGGGTCTAACGATAAGCTGTTTTGGCCCATTGTATTGTGAAACATATATGTTTTAAAATTATGAGCATTATTGTCGGACTATATTACAAATTGTTAGGATATATACGAATATGAAAAATATTTTTAAATGCTTTTTTAAAATTTTAACTGCAATGTTGTCAAGTTTGTAAATACGCTAAGACTTAGAGGTTGGTTGCCTCTCAAGTATAGATGGATCACACCAACAGGTGTTTAGCGACGGGTTTTCAACTCGAGTGTGGTAGCTATTCGGGTGGACTATGAAAAATTCCTACCACCGTCCAGTAGATTTGGAACAATTACAATATTCCGATTTTCAGCATGTATATTCATTTAATGGTGTTACTCGCTTTCTCTGTAACCCTATGGGAACGTAGCGTGCTTAGATTGTTAGATATTACAATTCAGAAAAAAGTTGGTCAAGTCCATAAATCACACCGTTTCGTTACATATTTATATATAGATATTTTTAAATACACTCATCAAAAAAGTCTAAGCAACATGTACTAATTTAAATTTTAGGATGGTTCTTCACATTATAACGTTGTATTTTATTTTTAAAATAATATCTTTAGGGTTATATGATGTAAAAATAACAGCTGTTGTCTTTATAAGATCTTTTAATAACAGAAATGAACAATATTAGAACAATATACTGTAGAAACTAAGCGTACAGTTCTTTAAAGTACTCGTAATGGATCCACCTCAATAAAGTACAGACACGACTGTTCCCACAAACCTTCCATTATCTACAAATACTTTTAAAAAATTGAAAGCTAATGTACTGTGATGAAAAAACACATTTTATTTGTAACTATTTAAAGTACACTAGATTTGAAATGAATTAAAAAACCATTGTATTTCAAATTCTTTTTAAATTCCGAATTGTAGAATTTGAATTTAAAAAGGTTGTGTTTTGAAGAGTTTGCTTAAAGTAATTTATGTTTTAAATAGTAACTGATTTATTAATAGTATTTGAATAATATTAGTCACTATTTATCCAAAGAAAAATTAAATCAAGTGTTGAGGTTAGAATAAAATATTTATTATAACCTTTTTTTTCGAACTGACTACGCTATTGACCTGGTGAAGTCTCAACAGCTTCACCGGACTACAATAACCTAATCAATCATACATATATTATAGTCATGATGGTCTAAGGGTTTGACCGGTGGAATATGGATGTCCGCAAGTTCGAACTCCGGAATGTACAAACGAATTTTTCGGAATTTATATTGGCTATAGGCTGGCGGTAAAGGAAAACATCGTGAGGAAACTTGAACCTGGGAAATGTTCTTGTAGTACCACCATATGTGATATAATATAGAACTGTGGATATTTCGGAGATTGAAATCGACAATACGACATGGACTAGTACAGTGTTTATGCCCATATCTTCCTTCAGGAAGAGGCCTATGACCCTGCCGTGGGTTCTTTACAGGCTGATGATGATCATATATTCTTATTTACTTTCTTAATTATTTCTCTCACTATTCTGAATTAATTCAATGTATACTACAACAAGCATACAAGGAATCGCCCGCCACATTGTCTGCATTAAATAACAGTTTAAAAGTAATAACATATAGAACAGCTTCACCTAGCGGCACCTTGTAATAAAACTAGCTATTGCACGCGATTTCGCTTGCGTTAATGTAGCTTTTCCCTGGGGGGCAGTACTTTTTTTTGGATGAAGGTCTATATCTTTTTCTATAGCCTTGGCAACGTGAAAGCGTAACAGACAAACTCACATGCGCATATATAATATTAGTAAAAATTAAAATAAATAGTACACAAAAATTCTTCAAGAAATTATTCAAGTGTACTAACTTTTACAGTAATCGCTCAAACATTATATTTACCTCCAGAGAATTCTCCAGTAAATTACTTCCGAAATTCGATTCATTCAAGGAGCCCACATAGTAACTAATGTTTTTACAAGCTCGTTTACCACAATTTATATTGAAAAAGCTTTTCTATATTAGAATAGACGCTACTTTGCATTTCCGCCTGGAATAGATGGAACTCTACTACGTCTGACTGCAACATAAAACAAATCAATTAATCAAATTTATTGCTGGGGTTTTTTATTGCTGGTGAGTGTTATGCTTAGACTTTTTTGATGTGTGTAGATATAACATAAAATTATTGTGTAATCATTACGACCACAGTGATGCATGACATTACTAACAAATTATAATTAAGTAGGCGCTATCAGGACAGAATAAATATATCGTGTACACAATCATATTTTATATTTAAGCAAGGATTGCTTGTATAATTTAATTTAATTTTTTGTAATTGAGTACTTAATTTGTGTAAGTTAAATTTATTAATTAAGTTACATTAGTTATTTATCTTTTATATTTTACATACGCACCGTTTTAATAATGTAAGCTGTGTTTACGTCTAGAAGTGTTTAATCTTTAGTATGTATATTATGGAATATATAACTCCAATTTGTAAGATTGAACACAGTTTCGTAGAACAGATTGCTTGTATAATCCGAATGCATCAAAAATATGTCGATGTTGTTATTTGCACATGATATTTTGTTATACAATCTAGCCATGCGTATTAAAGGGCTGTTATGTACGGTGTTAAATGTCGCAGTTGGAATTACGCAACGCTTGGCGATTAGGTCTGAAGTGGAGGCAATTGATAAGAAATGCATCTATGGAACCGTTCATAATTTTTGTGGAGGATCAATAAGACGAATACATTTTGTCTCATTTTTAGGCTAGTGATGTTAAAGTATTTATGCTACCATTGTAATCAGGGATAGACTTACGAACGCAATTTCTTAAACTCAAAAACGAGCTTGAACGGATTCGTAGAGCTCTGTAATAGTGGGAGGACTATATCGTAGAATGATATTCGAGAATGCTTCGGACTAAGGTGTTATAAAGCATGATAATACTCCCGTTATTGCAAAATGGTCATAATATACGTATAATATATCATAATACCTTGTTAATTCTCGGTACAAGATTATGTACATGTTGTCCGAAAGACAAAGAAGAGTCAAAAATTAGTCCTAAGTCTCTATTAACGGATACTCTTTCTAGGCTTTTTTGTAATATTCATCAAATTTTAGAATAGGGTTTTATTCCAATTTCGAGACTTTTTTTTTTACTTTATTTTTGGCAATCAATCTTTTAGATTATTACTGCCATTGTCAAGTAGTTAATATTATTTCAAGTTCTTCCATTCCATTTTGGCAACCAGTCTTCTAGTAGACCATCACTGCCATTGTCAAGTGAGTATCGATATTACAAGTTTCTTGATATAATTTCAATGAACTAACAAGATGGTGGTCAACTTGTTAGAACTTTCTATGGAATTTTTGTGGCATCTCAGAATTCATGGTCCGTTGTATTATTTTCCATTCACTTCACTTATGCACAATAAACAAACTATATTACATAAAACACCACCAATTTTACACAATATAGAGTCAAGTAACACAAGATTATGAATAAAAAATAAAATACACTTTCTAGGCTTTTTTGTAATATTCATCAAATTTTAGAATAGGGTTTTATTCCAATTTCGAGACTTATGGTTTTCATTTCTTTTGTTTTATATTCTGATGTATTCAAAATTGTTCTATTTTCAACGAGGAATTTTATTTCCTTTATATTAGATATTAATTTGTCTTAATTTTTGTTTTATTTACGTTTCAAGTTTTTTACTCATTTTGTAAGTTTCAGGTTGTAACTATCAGTTAAACAGGTTTAGTATCACATTCATAGGCACAAAGCCACTTCTATCATTCCTCACTCACTCAGTACCTCACTCTGCACTAAAGCTCGAACTATACCCATTTTTTGGTACAGATTCGTTTTTGAAAATTATTACATTTTGATACTGATACATTTTGATATTATACACATTTGATATTAATGCATTTTGATTATGTCCTATGGCTATATTTGTTTAAGGTTACATTCCACATTACTGAGCAAATTGCGGAAGAATTATTGGTAAAAAGTATTACCTTCTAGTCTACCAGAGGTACACGCGAAAAATTCATTCATAGTAATAGTTGGGGCCGCCGCGCCGCTCTTCAAAATAGCGACACCTCTCACCCTCGTACGTCACCGGCTCGCGGTTAGGCGGGGTGAGGTGAGGCGAGGCGACGTTCCCGGTGGGGCGAGCGTAGAACGCTCGAAGGTGGTAGTGAGAGCGAAGGTAGCTCGCCTCGGTGACGACAGCCGGATGCCGGTGATGTCCTGAAAGGGCCTCGATGATGTGCGATGACGCACATACCAGCCGACGAAGGTGACGGATTTTAAAGCGAGGGTCGCGGTGTTTTTTTTATTTCCTCGAACTGACTATGCTATTGACCTGGCAAGGTCTTTACAGCTTCACCGGACTACAGAGTCGGGGTGATCGCAAGATAACACCGTGGTTTTCATATAATGACCGCGTCCCCGAGCCAACAGACCACTACTATTGACGATTTATGAAGACTTCTCGATGAAATATTCAATATTGTCGCAAAGGACTGTGCGATCAAACTACGATGTTACTGTGATGAGTTGTGCAATCGAACTACGTATATCGTTAAGTGTGCGCTACACATAAGGTAAGTAAGTAAAGAGTAAAGTAGTATGTTGCAGTGAAGTCCTCGGCAGCGGCTCAAGCCTAGGTCCGTTCCCTCGGCGTGGAGCCCTTGAGTGCGCTGCTCGCGCGATACAGTGACACAAAATCTTACATCACTGCGACAACATTACACATATCACCTCCACACACGTGCACGCATACACGCTTACACATGCAAGTGGAAGGGTTTTATTTTTTCCCTTATCAAACTGAAATAGTTTAGAAAACTATCCGATACGAAATATATATAAGAGTTGTTGAGGTATGTATGCTTGGTACACATATATGATTCAACAACTCATATATGTATGAATAGTAAGCTTAGCTTAGTTTAGCTCAGATAGGTCGCGAATTGCATGTATCAGGCAACAGCCCAAGCCGAGGTGTGCCGTGAACCCTTGAGCTAGTTGTCAAATAAAATCGACTGAGTGCCTTAAGCGCTCGCCTTAGTAGTACGGTGGAGCTGTTAAAACCTTACTAGGTCAATAGCATAGTCAGTTCGAAAAAAAAAGAAATTGCAGTGAAGTAAATACCTAACTGTTACTTACTTCTTCGTAACTTCACGTACTTCAGATTTGTTGTCTTAAAAAAGCTTCTAACACGTCGCGGGTGATTCTGTTTCGTGTTGAACCGCATCCGCGGTTATATCCATATCGGCGTGTGAAATCAGTGAAACGTATTGGAATAACGTTCACATAGATCATTACATAGCGGTGAGCATCTACAACCTACTTGGTACCCTTTTCTGTTATATATATATAGAATCTCGCCAGCGTTGTTAGGCATTAAAAAAATGGCAGAGAGTTTATTGAATTAAAAAAATAAGTAGGTAGCCTAGAATCATAAGAAAATTTTCTCATCGGAAGGTTATAGTCCTATGCCGATACATTCAGTAGTTCTGAAGTGGTTCAACCTCAAATAATCGTATTATAAATACCTATATTTTGATGTTCTAAGCCAAATCTGTAGGTGCTTCCGGTATACTAGCGTAAAAAATATGGACATGTATTTGGAGATTAAGTCTTGGCTCAGTAGAAATTAACGAGAATGGTAGACGAGTAAATTTCAAAATACCAGAAATGAATTGCAAATTAATAAAACTCATTAGTCTTGTATTTCTTGTTTTAGTCAATATAGTTCTTTTGAATAGTATTAATTTTGTAATCTGTTATGTATTGTGTAATTAGAGGTTGCAATTAATCGCACAGCAGTATAAACCTCCTCAGAATTAAATCTCCAGAGTCTTGTTTGAAATTTGATATAACTTATAAGTGGTCATGTGGTACATTGATCTATACTATAATATTATAAAGAGGTAAATTTTGTGAAGTTGTAAGAGGTAATCTCAGGAACTACTGAACCAATTTTGGGGGGGCCGAATCTGGGGGACGCGCAATATGGCTTCCGGACAGGGCGGTCCACAGTGGACGCCCTGTGCCTCCTGAAGTCGCTGTCGGCAGAGGCGACCTCCCTGGGGGACAGGCTTTTGGCGGTGTCCCTTGACATCGCCAACGCCTTCAACACCCTGCCGCATGGAGTAATACGGGAGGCGCTCCGATATTTCGGAGTGCCCCCGTACCTGCGGCGGGTGTTGGAGGCGTACCTCGAGGGAAGGGAGGTCGCCTACGTCGACGGCGACGGGCGGATGGTCCGACGGGCCACAAGGCGGGGGGTTCCACAGGGGTCGGCCTTGAGGCCGCTCCTGTGGAACATGGGCTACGACTGGGTGCTCCGCGGCGTGCTCCCATATGGGGCACGCCTCATATGCTACGCGGACGACACCCTAGTCGTAGCCCGGGGTGGGGAGTGGAGGGAGGTGGAGCGCCTGACCACGATGGCCACAACCCTCGTGGTTAGGCGCATAAGGAGGTTGGGCCTCAGGGTGGCCCGCGAGAAGACCGAGGCCCTCCTCTTTCATGGGCCTCGGCGAGGGCCACCACCGGGGGCCCACATAGTGGTGGAGGGCGCCCGGATCAGGGTGGGGACCCAGATGAAATATCTGGGCCTCACCCTAGACGGGCGCTGGCGGTTCGAGCCCCATTTTGCGGGGCTCGGGCCGCGAATTGCTGGGGCGGCGGCGGCACTCGGCCGGTTGCTCCCGAACATAGGGGGACCGGGCGCCGGGTGCCGCCGACTCTACATGGGAGTCGTGCGGGCGATGGCCGCCTACGGGGCACCAGTCTGGGCTGATGCCATAGGTGCCGCCAACGTGCGTGCGCTCCGCAATGCGCAGCGCACAGTGGCACTGAGGGCAATCCGGGCGTACCGGACAGTGTCCTCGGCGGCGGCCTTCACGCTCGCCGGCTCCCTGCCCTGGGAGCTGGAGGCAGGAGTTCTCGCCGCCGTGTACGAGTTCACGACGGCGAGGAAACGAAGAGGGGAGCCTCCGGCTCCCAGGGAGGTAGAGGCGGAGAGACGGCGTCTCAGGGGGGACGCCGTCGAAAGGTGGCAGCAGGACCTGGCGGACGAGCGTTTCGGGCGATTCACTGTGGACGCCGTCCGCCCGGTCCTGCGGGAGTGGACTGCCAGGGAGTGGGGCTCCCTG